>PVKU01004318.1:0-150488 GCA_004027475.1 Anoura caudifer | reverse complement strand
TTTTTTTTTTTATTTTTTTTTTGTTTTTTTTTTTTTTTTTTTTTTTTTTTTTTTTTTTTTTTTTTTTTTTTTTTTTTTTTTTTACTCAATGTTGGATTTCCTGTTTGCTTCAGTCTAATAATTGTTAGTTTCAGCTCCATTTTTCCAACTTCACACTTTTTAAATCCCGATTCCATCACTCTGTATGAAGGAGGATAACTAACGTGACTGGGCTCCCTTTCCATGCTTTTAGCGCCTTCATTCTTCACAATAACCCTGTAAGACAGGGGCAGTGTCCCCATGTGATAGGTGAGGAAATGCAGAGTCCAGTGGGTCATTTAGCATGGCCAAGATTGCAGAGCTATGATCCCTTCGGCTGAGCTTCGTGGCAGCTGGAGACTTGATAAACATGCCTAAATGCCTTCATCCAGTTCCTGGCTAGCAGTGCTGAGTAAGTCCAGGCCAGGACGCCGGCTTCCAGTGCCCTCCAGGCAGCCAGGAGACAGCACTCAACTTCCTCCGGGAACAGTTTTCAACCACTTAGTGATCCACCTTGTCAAATACGATACTTTGTTCGCTGACATTATTATTGTTTTTGAAAAATGCTTTTACATATAAAAGCATCCAACACATTTTTAA
This sequence comes from Anoura caudifer, assembly GCA_004027475.1. Classification (NCBI taxonomy): domain Eukaryota; kingdom Metazoa; phylum Chordata; class Mammalia; order Chiroptera; family Phyllostomidae; genus Anoura; species Anoura caudifer. The sequence goes on along the minus strand of PVKU01004318.1, from coordinate 149,870 downwards.
AAGTTAAGCTATTTTAAACATTCGTAATTGGTTCTGGTAAAATATGTAGCACACCCAGACAAAAATAAACTTCCTGAAGATCGAATTCTCTAAGTGGGACAGTTTATTTGGTTTATGCACCAGAAACTTGGCTTTAAAAGCTGAGTCGGACCCAGTCAGCCCTGGCACCCCTACCCGATGGAATAAAGAGGGCTTCTCTGACTCGGGGTTTTACGTGATGAGCAAGGACGTTGTCGAGGACTGCTAAGCCCCAGGTTTTGTACTGAGAACATGTGACATTCATTCCATATAGCATGTCCTGCTGCACTGGCTGTATTAGCTTCTGGTTCTGCCCCATCGGGCAGCCAGTGCTGACCTTCAATCTCCATGTCCCAGAAAAGAGGCTCTGTCACCAGCCATCGTTAAGTCCTTTGGCCAGGTCCCAGTCCCCTGCCCCGGCGTCTCTCATTTTCCCATCCCTGGTGTGGGGCTTCCCACCACTTATTTAGGGCCTTGGTCACTAATTACAAAAGAGTCTTGGCCTTATGCTCTTGTACAGATATAGTGTTTAAGAACACGGTTTTCATCAGCTCTGGTCCATAGATGTCATTTTCTCAGCCACTTCATTCACTAAAGTTCAGTGCTTGTTTACTTGGTCACATCTGCGTGGCAGGGTGGTGTGCTCTGCGGGGTCTGCGTTCTACTCCCCGGCGTCGGTTTCTCAGACAGTTCAGTGCTCATCGGTACCTCCCATAAGCCAGCCACTGTTGGACATAGGATTGTTTCTTTGAAAGCACGTGGGAATTCTGCCTCCAGGCACGTAACACCGTACGGGGAGCAGAACACCTTAATGATGTAATTATAAAAGCACAGCACACAGTCACATGCTGTCTCAAGAGCCACGCAGGAAAGATGCACCCTTACGAGAGCTTAAGGTGGAAGGGCTCACCGTGGTCTGGGGTGGAGAGGGCTGGGGTTCGGAAAGGGAGCAGTGTTCCGCTCTGAGGAGGTGATGTGAATCAGCCACGGGGCTGGGCCGGCCTGGGGCAGAGTTTGCCCGCAGGCTCTGGGCAAGAGGCAGGAGGCAGGAGGCAGGGCAGGGTATTCAAGAGCCTATGCAGGGGCCAATGTACTCTGGGGCTAGGGGAAAGGGAAGAGGGGCGGGGCCCGAGGCCCTGCATGCTGAGGTGGGCACGTGTCTGGTGCCAGCTGCTGCCTGGGAGGTGTCTCGGTTTTTTTCATGAAGTGCAGATGCCACCCTGAGGTGTCTGGGAGGTGACGGATGCCAACTGCTGGCACAGTTGTTATGAGTCCATGCTCTGCGGCCTGAGGTGGCCAGTTGCCTCCCCAAGCTGCAGGCGCTGCAGGGACCCTGGCTGGGTCAGGAGCAGACAGCACTGAGAACTTCATCCAGTGCCGGCGGGCACTGTCTCTGTCAGCACTGCAGCCACAATGCAGGGACAGCAAGGGCCCCTGCGTGTTCACCCCCACGATTCATGTCATTGACGCTTTACAAGCAGAAACGCGTTCATCTGCATAGATGCACTCGTCATGTAGTCTACTTCAGGGCAGTGAAGTCTACTTCTTGTCATAAATATCCCGGACTTCAGCCATCCAAATCCGTCAAGTTTGCATTCTATTAGAAAGGAGAGGGGAGGAACTTCCTGAGTGGATGCTAGTGTTCACCACCTATGACACTCCCTGGTGATTCTGGTGAATGAGCTGTTTGCAGACCCTTCTCAGAAACTAGCTTTGGGGATCCTGGAAGTTGAGGGTGGATCTGGGAGTGGGAATCAGCATTTATAGGACTGAGCCTTTGCATGTGGGAGGTGTGCCAGGGCTTCCTGCTCAGCCATTGCAGCCCCCCCACCCCACCCCGTGCCATTGACCTCCTAGGGTGCTCTTTGCGCGCCTGGGTCGAAGGAGGATCGTGGACTCTTGGATGCCCAGCCCTCTCCTTTTGCTCTCTCTGCACCCAGTCTGATCGAGAGGCTTTCTCGTGCAGCACCGCTTTCCCCCTGGGGATGCCTGCATTTCTCAGAGGAGCAGCCGGTCCTCTGACTTGGAAAGGGGCTGGGCCACCCTGTGAAGAGTGTGGAGGGTGTGAGGAGGCATGAAAGGGGAAGAATGTGTGTCAGATAGATGACATGTGGGTTGTGAAAAAGTAACAATACCCAAGACATGGAAAAAAAAAAAAAAAACCTATGCATCCAATGGCAGATGAATGTAAATGGATAAAGAAAATGTGGCACATACACACACTGGAATATTATTCAGCCATAAAAAAGAAGGAAATCCTGCCATTTGTGACAGCATGGATGCACCCTGAGGGCATTATGCTAAGTGAAAGAAAGACATAGAAAAGTAACAGGACATCATGGGGGACACTAAGGCACAGGACTGAAGAGCTGACTGTATTCTGGGCTGGGGGGGCGTGTGGACAAGGGGGATGAAAGAAAGAACTTGAAGAAGAGAGGATGTAGGGAGTAAAGGCAGGAATGATGAGCCGAAGAGTTTCAAACCGTGTGGGTGAGAGGAGCCCTGAGTGAGGGGAAACCGGCAGATGTGGGAAGTAGAGCAAGGGGAGAGGAAGGATGGTGTCTCCGCTCCTGGCCAGCCTTGGGGTGGACAAGCCCGGCCTGGAGAAAACACATCTGGCAATCAGAAAGGACTCAGCCTGAGGCCCTGGAGATGTCCCTTTCTCCTCCTCGCTCTGGAGCGGGCAGACTGAGAAGCTGGGTGACTTCAGCATGGACAAGGTTCAAAGGGGGTACGTGTGTGTTGTGTTTTGGGGGGCGGTGCTGGGTGTTCAGAGCTCTTCACTCAGAAGGGCTCTCTCTCGGCAGTTTCCTGCTGGCAGGGTTGCCTTGGGCTTACCCCAGACACTGCCTCCTCTGTGGGGGCTGCAGCCGGGCCCAGGGACTGCCACCAAGCGTGACAAGGGCTCGAGCCGTGATGCAACTGGCCTGCTGGGTGGTGGGCAGGGATGGGGGAGCCGGGGCTGCCCTGTTCACCTGTGACAGCGTGATGGGAGGATCCTCTGGGGTTGCCTGGAATTCAGAATAGCCTGTAACAGGCAAGAGTTGTGTATTTTTTAGAAAGTAGGAGTGTTTTTGCTTTTTGGACTGTGACTCATTTACATGGGGAAGCATTGGACATTGATGCCTGATCTTTACCCCCCCACACTCTACTAATCTCAGATACTGAGCATCCTGTCACGAAAAGCCTCACAGATTTTGAAAACGGAATTCCTAGAACACATAGGGTGAGGCTTGAAATGAGGCTTGACAACCTCCGGGCCCAGCTGTCTTTTGAAACCCAGAAGCAATTGGGGAACATTGTTGGCACGGCTTTGGAAACGGCCAGTAGGGGGCATTTGCAGCGAACCTGAAATCTCTCAAGGTGGCCATTTCCTTTACTAACAGCCATTTGAGGGGAAGCACGGGCCAAATCCCCTCATTTTCTCTCTCCTGCAGTTTGGTACTTTAACTAGAAAGTTCCCTGTAGTGACTGCATTGAAAACCTTTCATTCAACCACCAAAGAAGCAGGTCCCTCCCTCATCCGAGCCCTGGGCACAGCGGCTGCATCCTTCTGTCCTTCCCAGGTCGTCAATGCTTGTTAGGGGCTTTGCACCTTGGATCGTGGGCTTTCATTTTTGACAGATTAGGCAGGAGAGCGAAGCCTTCTAGGTAGAGGGTGAGAGAGAAAGAGAGGAGGAAACACTGCAACTCGTCACTTCCTGGATACTTGCCTCCTATTGGAAACTGCGAGAAGGGAGCCGTGATCTCCTTGGAGTCAGGAGCACCCGCACACGCAGAGACTGTGGCTAGGATGAAGCGTGACGACTGCTCTGAGCTCCCTTCTGAATTCGGATGCAAAAATTCTGTGTTTAACAAATCCCACTGATCTGGCCTCACTGGTTTTGAATTTATGGTAGCTTAGAGTGGGCTTGGGCTGATATTTACATTTCCAGTATCTACAGAAGGGGGAAAAATGTTTCCTAAGCAAATGGTGAATATGTAGGAAGGGGAAACACTGGCCTATTCAGGGTGCCTTTACAGCATGCTATCCCAAATAAGCATTATTAATCAGATAATTCCTCACTGCTTGTTATAGTAGGTCCTGGCAGAATCTCTGTTTGTCAGTGTTCTGTAAGCTATTACTCAGTGCTATTGTACAGGCTTAAAATAAATCTCTGTTTTACTAAAAGAACCCAGAATTTCAAATTTCCATTAAATAAGACATTTCACTATCCCAATTAGTCCCAACAAAAGGTTTTACTTCTTAATGAAATGTTGAAATGACAGAATCTTTGCTGATTGTACATAATAGCAAATTCCAGATGATTCCGTCATCTCAGTCTTGAGAGAAATGAGAATGAAGAGCAGAGCCAGGAGGGAGGCAGTGACCGAGGGCAGGGGAGGCTGCTGGCTGTCCTGCAGAAGCTGCTCAGTGTCACTTCTTCAGTGGCTTTCGAGCTGATGTGACCTCTCAGTACCAGAAGCAGCCTGGCTGGAGGCTTCATAAATTGAATTTCTACAGAGCAAAAGCCCACTGATGCCCATATGAGTCATGCACGCATTCTGTTTCCCTCCCTCTCCTCCTTTCCGTTTCTTTCCTAAAAGACAGATAAACTCATTAACTATAGAACAGAACAATCCGTCTTGCAGAGCCCTGCTCCACAGCCCTACTCAGGAAAACCCAGACGGTCGGCACAAACACCTTGGGTACCGACAGACATGCAGTGTCTCGATGCCCCGAGTTTGGGACTCCTGCCGTTTCCATACGCTGTTCGCGGTGTCACGGAGCTAGCAGCTAAACCGATTCGTTGCATTAGTAAGTGTTGCAAGTGATACGCTGGTGGCGAGAGGGATTTGGAGAGCCTCTTGCTGTGCCTGCAGACCTCCTTGCCTCGGTAACATCACGGGGTCTCTTTCTCCAGCTGATTTCATTCCCCGAGAAATGCTCAAAGCAGTTAAATGAGGACATCCTGTGTGGATGCAGAAGCAAGTGGACAGTGTGAGGAGACGATGAGCCCTTAGACGCAGGCAGGGAACTGCTTGCGTGACAGGGACACTGACACTGCTTTGTCGTGGCTCAGAGTCCGGTCCATCAGCTCCTTCTTCTGTCCCGGCTCCCAGGCTTCATTTCTTGTGACAAAGACCAAGTTCACATCCGTCATAACAGAAAGGGTTTATTTGTATCATCCACTTTGCTTTTCCCTGGCTTCTGGATGTAATACTTTTTCAACTGAAATACTTTTTCAGTTGAAAAAGTGTTACCCAGGAATATAGTTTACCCAGAAATATAGAGGGAGTGAAGGGGAGAAAATCAGTATATCACAGAGGAAGTGAGTGGGTCTGATGGTAAGATGGAGCAGAGAGCCATCGAGTCTTGGATTTGAATTCGGCCCTGTCGCTGGGTTTTAAATTTGGGTCGATCCATAAAGATGTTCAGCTGTCTGTCCCAAAATAAGCCTTGTCAGTGCGAACGATTCAAGTCACGGGCACCCTCGTCTTTCATCGTGGCTTGTCTGTGACAATTCCTGCTTCAGACATTTGGCTGTCAATCTGCCTGAAGTGACTGTCTCTAATTATGTGCTTGAGGCTCTGTCTCCCTTTTTTGAAAGCACTCACATGTATCAGGTGCTGGCTTGGTGTGGAAATGGGTGGGGAAGGTGTAACCTTGCCCAAGTCTTGGGCCCTGCCCTTCAAGAGTGGCCTTTGCCCCCCTGACCCTGTGGCCCTTCTGGCTTGGACCTGACATGTGTGTGGATCAGTCTTGTGTCACCCCACTCGTCACCAGGGATGTCTGGGCTGCTCTGGAGGGCCAGGCAGTGCGCCCTTCCTTGCTCACTGCAAATCGGTGTATCTGCAGCACCCTCATTCCATGCTCAGGACTCTCTGGTCTTTGTATCCGGTCCTTGGATGCTTCGTGGTGTTCTGTGCCCTAGGTCCTTCGCACCTACTGTTCCCTCTGCCGAGGTTGTTCTTCATCAGTCTAATTTTGACTCATGTATCCATCCCCAACTAAAATGTCTCCTCTTCTGGGACGGTTTTCCTGACCTGACCCTGTGGTTTAGAGTTGGTCCCCCTGCTATAGGCCCCCATGGACCCCTATAGAAGCCTACTCAGTATGCACCAAACTTGTTAATACTTTTCAGGGTCTGGCCTTTCCACAGTGATGTAAGCTTCCTGATGACAGCAACCACTGTTTGCTTTATTTCTCACTTTATCTCTGTAGTGCCTGGCACATAATAGGTGCGCAGTAAATGTTGAATGTATACGTGGGCGGGTAGATAGATGGATGAATGAATGAATGAAAAAATTAGCATGTAAGTGTGTCTCTCCCAATGGTAAATGTCACATCAAAGATGGGGATTTTTCTTTGGTTAAAATATATAAGGAACTTTGCTTCCCAGGCAGAATGGTTGGACCCCTGGGCAGGGAAATCTGTTAACCCATTGACAGTCCTTGGGCCCGCAGTGTTCTGAGAGCCGCTGAGAGAAGTCAGCTATCCATGTTGAATGGAGTGGAAAAATGGTGGAAACAGGTAAAATGCAGAGCTTACAAAATTCCCTTTAGGCCTCACTTGGCTAGCACCAGTGTACAGTTTGAAGAACATTCCCAGAACACAGGCCATGCAGTTCTACTCGAATGTAAATTAAAATAATATTCTACGGCCAACATAAAGGATTTGGGTTCATCCCTTGCTTATATGACCCCAGTCACTGTTCTCTCTCCTTCGAATTCACTAATCAAATCTTGATTGCAGCTTTTTCATTGGTGCCAACTTTATTTTTTATTGGCATTCTTGCCCGCCCGTATCTTGCAACGTTGCACACTACTAACAATCCCACGTTCGGTGCGAACTGGGCCGGGCTCCAGTGCTGTTTCCGCCCCGCCGGTTTGGCTGGAACGGCCCTCACCCCTCTGTGCAGCAGCTTTCCACTCGCGAGTCGGCGTGACGGGGACGTTTGCTCATTAGGGAGCCGCCTGTGACGACATCTCTAGAAGGAGCTGGATTTTCAGAGGCATTCCATCCCCAAACGGTGGCACAGGATCACGCCACATGACATAGAGCAAGTCGGTGGACCTAGAGCAACTTTTCTAGGCTACAACACATGTCGTCTTTAAACTGAACGGGTTGAAGGAGGTGACCTGTGATCCCTTCTGCTCCAAACAGTCTATTCATCTTAATAATTGCAAGTGAAGTACTTCCACGCCTTTGCTCTAACAGGTGTGTACCAAAAATGTCATCTGGCCATCTCGATCTCGGTCAGGTAAAAGGTTGGTACGAGGACAGGAACTCTGACAGCAGAGCTCACAGTATTAAATCTTCTCAAATACCAACTGCTTAGGAAGTAGAAGCGACGCCTAAAGGGTGCCCCGGACGCCCTGCCACCCTTGCTGTACGGTCTGGTGGAGTCAGGTCGGGTGGTTTCAGGCCCTCCCAGACATCTGGCCTTTGCTTCCCAGGACTGAGCAATATAGCGGACGTTTCAGAGCAAGGCTCCGGGTGTGACCGGCACCTCGCTGTCCGTGACTGTTGGCAACTTCCACACACCCGAAGCACGCTCACCTTGTCCTCTGAAAACCTGGGAGGTGCTTGTGCCAGGTTTTCCTGGCCACTCATGAAAATTCATTCCCTAGTTAGACATTGTTTTGAATTTTATCCGTTAGAAATTCTTTTGAATGAATGAGAATTTCCCCTTCAAAATGCAAACCCCTTTATGGAATTATCAGTCACTCACAACAATCACGTAATCTCATAAGATTGCTTTCTTTTAAACCTCGATGAGGTCAGGCATTTTGATTGGATGAAACAGGATCCCTTGGGGACCTGCACTAGGGAGGCAGCATCTGTGAGGCACCAGTGGGAAACCATTGGTGAGTTCTTCAGCCGGGGTGAGAGAGAAGTTTCTAGGAAGTAGGCCAGGTGAAAGGAGAGTGAAGACAAATGGTCCTTCCTCCAAAACTTTGCTGTGAGCTGGTCCAGCCCTAGGGCTGGGCTTGATGAACTGATTGTGGAAGAGACTGGCCCCTCGAAACCTTGGGCTTCTGCAGGAAGGGTAGTGGTGTGTAAACAGAGGCCACGTCCACCTTCAGAGAGAGACTTTTCCCCAGCAGCACAAATGAGCCCTTTGTAGCAAGCGCAACTGTAATGTGTAGAAGTGTTAAAAATATACTTCCAAGTGTAAAAATACTGAAATATCCAGCACGTGGTAAGGGGGCCGTTCTGTCCTGTGACATGATGTGATAGCTCGAAGAGTAGTGGAAATGGAGTGAGTCACTGTACGGATAGTACCCTAAGGAACGCAATTCTGCCCGCCGGCCCTTTGTCCTGCGAGCAAATTCTGTTCCTTGGTCAACTTGGTAGAACATCAGTAATGTCTTCAGGGACGAGCTCATGAGACTGAGTTACTCTGTGACAGGGTTTTTTAAGACTACGCAATTTGGCACTTCTCAATTTTCTTTGATTTTGCACAGAGAAAATGGAAGACTGTGATAAATATTTTCCACAAATGGTGTCGAAAATGGAAACACAGCTGGTGGCAACAGCCTTCCGCTGTTCAGTTGGATGCTGGGTGCCCGGTTTCCTCTGTGAAACAGCCGGTCACACTTCCGGTACAGAGGTTTCCAGAATGGAGTGATTGTTTTGTGTGTTTCTCTCTCCAGCCTCTTTCTTCTAGAAACTCCTTCACTATAGACCAGGTGTTGGCAAACTTCTGTAAAGGGCCAGGTAGTAAACACATACTTCAGGCTTTGGGGGCCGTACAGCCAACTTCTCAATTCTGCTGGTGTGGCGTGAGCACAGCCGTAGACACTCTGTGAAGGAATAGGGGCGCCCGAACGCCAGTAAAACTATGCACGAAACACGCTGCGGTGGGATTCGGCCCTGAAGCCGTGGTTTTCCAGCCCCTGCTGCAGACTCACTTCCTCCGGATTCTCCGTCCAAGCAGTGCCAGCTACATGGCGCCGACAGTCTGTGTCTGTCTTTGGGAATCACAAGAGAAGAGAGCATCTCTGCTTCCCTGCACCACATCCCGGCACCTGCCAACACCTTCCTCTGGGAACCCAAGACTTCTTCAGGGCTCTGGGTTCTTGAATACTTAGCATCCATATCAGCTAATTTCAGTAAAAGTACCAGTCACCCTTCTGGAATATAGACCACCGACAGCACTCCTGGTGGTGGTAGATACCGACACACTTTACTGTAGGTCCAGACACACACCTTGGGAAGCTCACTCGTGCTGTGAGACATTCCATCTTCTATTTAAAACTGGGCGGTGCAGCTCTTTCTTAGTTCTTGACTTCTGCAAATCTCATTGCTTTTCCTTCTGGGAGAGGGAAAGGTAGCTACATTTTGTAAATCACAGTGTTGATTTAACACTGAAATCTTTTGAAGTCATTAAATCCCTATTAACCTAATGATTCTTTACACAATGGCTTTGTATCTAGAAATTAACACAGAACATTCGACCAGTGGAGGACTGTTTTACTACTAAGTACATCATGCATCCCACAGGGCACATACATCATACATGAACTGTTTAAAGAATGATAAAGTAAACATGCATGTAACCACCTTAGGTTCTTCCTAAATAGAGATTTGAATTATGTCTCCTTCCCTACTGATGTATATGCTGTGATTATTGTATTTTTTTTTACCCTATTTTAACCTAGTGATATTGTTGTATTGGCCAGTACCCGTAGATTTCCCGTGTGAAGCATTCTCTTTGCTCTCCACTCTCTCTCCCCACCCGCCCCCACCTCGGTTCGCTGCTCTTCTGCCAGAAGCCCGTCCTGTGGAAACTGCTTTTATTCAGACCTGCTGGTGACAAATCCTCGGTTTTTCTTTGTGTAAAAATGTCTTCATTTTATCTTCGTTCTTTTTTTAATTAAGACTTTATTTTTCTTTGAGCAGTTTCAGGTTCACAGCAAAATTAAGTGTAAGGTGCGGAGAGTTCCTGTCTGCTCCCCCATTCATGCCCGGGGTCCCCCATTATCAGCACCCCCACCAGGTCCATTACTGTTGAGGAAGCCACACCAGTACATCGCGGTAACCCAAAGTCCGCAGTCCGCATTCGGAGCTCACCCTTGGTGCTGTAAAACTTACAGTTTTGGGCAAATGTGCAATGATGGGCGTCCCTCACTGTGGTGTCATGCAGAGCGTCTTCAGTGCCTGACTCTGTGCTCCGCCCTCCTCCCTCCCCCACCCCGTATTCCCTGGCCACCACTGGTCTTTGTGTGGTCCCCATGCCTTTGCCTTTTCCAGAATGCCATAGAGCTGGAGTGTAGCCTTTCACATTGGCTTCTTTCACTCAGTGATACAAATTTAAATTTCCTCCTTGTCTTTTTATGGCTTCATAGGTCATTTTTTTTTTTTTAGCACTGGACAATTTTCCATTGTCTGGATGCACCATGGTTTATTTATCAGTTCACCTACTAAAGGGACATCTTGGTTGCTTCCAAATTTTGGCAGTTATGGGTAAAGCTGCTGTAAATATCTTCTGTGTGTAGGTTTTTGTGAAGAGCATGATTCCTGGCTCTTACGGTCTAGTTTGTGTAGTATGTTCGTTGTTGTAAGAAATCACCAAACTGTTTTCCAAATGGCTGCACCGTTTTGCATTCCCACCAGCAGTGAATGAGGGTTCCGCGTGTTCCAGTCCTCACCAGCATTCGGTGGTGTCGGTGTTCTGGAGTTCGGCTGTTCCGGTAGGTGTGTAGTGGTGTTTGAATTTGCATTTCCCTGATGACATGTGATGAGGAGGACCTTTTCATATGCTTATTTGCCATTTGTATATTTTTTCTGGTGAGATGTCCAGGTTTTTGGCCCATTTTTTAAAAATGGGTTATTTTTTCTTACTGTTTAGTTTGAAGAGTTCTTTTTGTATGTTTAGGATAACAATCTTGTACAGATGTGTCTTCTGCAAATAATTTTCTCCCAGTCTATGGCATATATACCCATTCTCCTAACATTGTCTTTTGCAGAGTGGGAGTTTTTCATTTTACTGAAGTCCAGCTTATCGCTTGTTTCTTTCATGGATCAGGTCTTTGGTGTTGGATCTCAAAGGTACCAGCATACCCAAGGTCACCTGGGTTTTCTCCTGTTATCTTCTGGGAGCTTTATACTTTCCCTTTGCATTTAGGTCTGTGACCCATTTTTAGTTCATGTTTTTGGAGGGTATGAGATCTGTGACTAGGTCCATGTTTTTGTATGTTGGATGTCCAGTTGTCCTGGCACCATTTGTTGAAAAAACTATCTTTGATGCATTGTATTGCCTTTGCCCCTTTTGTCAAAGATCAGTTGACTGTGTTTATGTGGGTCTTTCAGAATTCTTGACTCTGCTTCATCGATCTCTTTGTCTGTTCTTTCACCAAATACCACGATGTCTTGATTACCGTGGCCTCGAAGTGAGTCCTGAACTTGGGCAAATACCACAATGTCTGGATTACCGTTGGCTCACAGTGAGTCCTGAACTTGGGTAATGGCAGGCTTCCAGCTTTGTGTTGGCTCCTCTGGTCCTCTGACCCTGTGTCTAAACTTCAGGGTCAGTTTGCTCACAGCCACAAACTGACCTACGGGGGTTCTGATTGGGCTGACATTGAATGTGCAGATTAAGTTGGGAAGAACCGACATCTTGACAATATTGAGTCTTCTTATCCATGAACATGGACATTTTTCCTCTTATTTTGTTCTTGATTTCATTCATCACAGTTTTGTAGTTTTTCTTACATAGATCTTGTACATATCTTGTTAGATTTATACTTAAGTATTTTTATTTCATTTTGGGAGGCTGATAATCTCATTTTCTTAAACAGTGTTATTGAGATATAATTCACATGCCATTCAGTTTACCCATTTAAAGTGTACAATTCGGGGGGGAGGGGCTTGTATATTCAGAGATATGTGCAGCCATCACCACAGTCCATTTTTTAACATTTTCATCCCCCCGAAAAGTGGCCCTGAACCCTCCAGTTACCAGCCCAACTCTTCAGAGGAGTTTCTGAGGACATGGAGGACTGCACTGGGAATTCGTTTTTCCCGGGCACATTGAATGTGTTGCTCTACTGGCTTCTGCTTCCACGGTTGGACTTGCTGCGACTCTTTGAATGTAATCTGTCCCCTGTAACTGGCCGGAAGGGCGGAGTCCCTGTGAGGCTTCGCAGTGTTGGGCAGACCCTGGACGCGCTCTGTCCCCCCGACGCTCCAAAAAGCAGGTGAGGCCAGAGGCTGCAGCCTACCCGGCCCCAGGAGTCCCACCATCCTACCTACTTCTCAGGCCTTCTTTTCACGTAGATTTGGCCTGACAGTTCCTTAGTTTCTTGCCAGTGTTTTATTACTTTAAAAATATTCTATCTAGCATTCTATGTTGTCTTCTATGAGAGAATCCAGCCTGCCATATTATGAGAAATAGGAAACAAATCAGTTTTCATGAATTCAAACACACCGGCTCAAATAAATAAAACAGTTCATGAAAACAAAGTTTAACATTTCTATTCAATGTTTCCTCTTGGGAATGATCCAGAATGGTATGACCATGTATGTATTCAGATATTTAGGGGCTTCAGCGCATACACGCAGAATTTCAGAGATGGTGTCTTTTACTGCCCATGTAAAGGGATAAATAAGTGCACCTATGGAAGGCAAGTGTGACTTTTGGAGTGAAAATCTTACTGCCAATTTTTTCTCAAGGACTTAATAACTACATTGTAGTTATAGTATAATTCAGTCAAGCTGGGTGGCCTTTTGGAAATCTTTAAAAATATTATTAAATAGTTCCACCCTAAAAAAAAAAGTGCTGCGAGATCTGAAGCAGGCGAAAGCCACACCAGGGGCGGCGCCGTTGCCGGGGCGAGTAATGAAAAGGAAACTGTGTGTGCACAGGGGAGGATTGTCGGGCCTGCCTGGAAGATCCCTGCCGGATCTTAGCCACTGGGCTATGCGCAGGACCTCCTGCCCGGTCAGCCCGCGAGGCCCCTGCCACTCCCAAACTGCCCCTGGGCCAGGCGGGACGTGGGCAGGTCTGGCAAGGCAGTGATGAAATTTGCAAGTCCAGCATAAGTGACAGTGACTTTTAGCTTCCAAACTAGACACTTCACCCTATAAAAACCTCTCCTACGGCAGCAGCTCCAGGCCATGCATCCAGAATCTTCTCAGCCACTCCAGTCCTCCAGGCTCCCCATTGTGTGGGTGCACCCTCAGCTGCATCTTAAAAGAAATGCAAGCATCCAGGTGATACAAATGGGCCTTTCGGGTCTTAGAAATAACTATTTTGATGGCATTAGAGTATTTTTTTAACTTTGCAAAAAAGATCGGGTGTTTTTCTTTCCTTTGTTTATCTCAGTATGGATGTAACAGTGCATTTGAAACCACTTATCTTGCATTTCCTAGCCATGGAAATGTAGTAATACTGGTTTGTGTTTATATGTAGTTTTGTGCATTTCCCAATGTTCTTCCGTCTCTTCCCTTACCATCAGGTTAATTGTAATGTGGTCACTCAACTAACTAGTAGGGAGAACCGGATCTCAAAGCCAAATCTCACGACTTCTTCGTTCTAACTGATCTAAAAGTATAAACTCTGCTCCTGAGCCCAAATCACATGAACATTGAAAATAAACAAAAAGCTCTTCTGTTCTTATTACCTGATTTAAAGATTCTTTCTAACACTGGATCGTGGACAAACAATGATCATTTGTCAAACTTCTGAGAGTGAGAAGACTCTGCCTTTTTAGTGAAGGACCTACTTGGTGGAAATTAAGGAAAGTAGAAATGTATTCTTTGTATAGGAAAATGATCCTACTTACTCCTTTTATGGGATAAAATAAACCTGAAAAAAAAGCTCATTGCATAAAGCAAAATGTCCTTGTAACACTGTGAGGTCCTGTTGTAACGTGCGGTGGAATTACAAGAGGCGCTGTGAGTTTTCTTTTCTCATACTCGGGGGTAGGAATCGGGGTGGGTGGCAGATCCGTCCTTCCCAGCGATGTGGGGCCAATACCACAGGGCTGAGGGTTCAGTCTGGGCTGGAACCCAGGACCTTTCCCTTTGGGAAACAAGTGAGAATTCCTGGTGCTGATCTTCCAGTTACCACCCAGCAGCAGAGGTGGCGGAGAAGCCAGGACTCACCGCCCTGCTGGGGAGCAGCACCTCTCTGGTCTAACGGTGTGACTCCTTCAAGGTCATGGTAAGAGACAGAACCTGTTCTGAAGCGGTTTCTCAGCCAGTGTGGTCGGTCTTTTCTTTCTTCGGTTTTGTTTCCTGGTAATAGGATTTTTTTTTAAACTAAGAACGGCTAAAAAATGTGTCAAATTCCAAATCAAGCTGCCCTACCACAAAGGCATAAAAATCCGCCCTCTAACAGGTGGAGTAACTTAAGCAGACGCCGAGGAACCTCGGATGACTTTTCATGCTTTTCGCGCTTCTTCATCTGGGCTGCCCACGCCAAGTGTCGGCACTTGACTTCAGACGGAAAGCACAGCCTCTCACTGCTGAGGGTGCACTTCCGCTGCATCTGCTGTTGTAGCTGCCACGTCCGTGCGTCTCTGACGCGGCTCGCGTGTCTGTCACTCTGTTCCTCCTCGAGGCTCAGAGCTCAGTAAAACTCCAAACACTTCAACAACTTCTACAACTTGTGCCAGTTAGCCACCGCAGCCCCCAATTTCTGAAGGTGCCGATGGAAAATCCAGTCTCCTACATTTGTGATTATGAAAAATTTCAGACATCCCCCAAATGGAGAGAAGGCTATAGTGAACCTTCAGAAATCTGTCATCCAGCTTTGCTAATTATCATCATTTCACAACATTTATTTTGTCTCTTAGCTCCCCACTCCTTCTTCCCTTGTTCAATTGTCTTACTCTTTTTTGCACTTCTCAGCGTTTCCAAATCTGTTACTTGCTGTCTTTCATTACTTTTGAAAATTTGCCATCGTTGTGGCTTCGTATATGGCTTCTGTCCCAGTCTCTCCCTGTCTCGCTGAGACCCCAGTTAACGTGTAACACGCGGCCCCTCTTTGCTTTCCCTTTCATCACCTCCTCATGTCTTACAATTGACAGTTCTCTCGACCTGCCTTCAAGTTCACCCTTTCTTTCCTTGGTTGTGCCACACTTGATATTAAAGTGTTCAGTTCTTCATCTTCATTTCAGTTTTCTATTTTTAGTTCTAGCATTTTCATTGGTTATTTTGAATATAATCTTCAACTTTCTCCCAAAATTCCTTTTTATTCTGTGAGCCTCAGATGTACTCATTACAGTCCTTTTAAAGTCGCTGTGTGAGAACCTTAATACCTTAGCACCGTGGGCCTGTTTCATTGTATTTTTCTCTCAGTTTTCAGGCAGTCTTTGTCTTTTTGTGTTCCTGCTTATAATTTTGCTGAATACAGGACGTTGGATAGAGAAACTGAAGAGATAATTCGAGGTTCAGGATGACGTTATCTTCCTCTACGGAGAATCTACCTTTCACCCTTGGTAGCTGGGGTAGAAGCAGATCCCCTTCGCCAGTCAGGGTTGGATTGAACGGCTCCATCTTTGGGACGGCTGGTCTGCTTCTGGCTTCCCACTCTTCCTAGAGCCCTTCCTGTAGCCCTTCGGGTCCAGAATGAAAGCCAGGGGTGTTTACTGTGGCTCGCTCTCACCCCGGTTGGGCCCTGAGCCTCAGTTTCTGCATCCCTGTGTCTGTGAGGCTGCCCATACCTGCTCAGCGCTTAGCCTGTCTGCCTTTCCTCTCCAACCAGCAGAGGGAAAGTGGCAACAAACGCAGCGGCCACCTTCTTGAGCGCCTGCGCTTTCTGTGATCTTGACTCTTCAAGTCCCCTCTGCCTCAGTGGGTCTTTGACACCTTCAAGCAGGAAAAAAATTGTTTTTCCACTATCTTTTCTTGTTTGGTCTGAAACAAGTTTAACTCACCATTACTGGAAGGAGAAATTCTGCTGAATAAGCTTAAATCAAATTTCAAGCATTACATTATTTTTTCCATACACACTTCAGTTTGTACCTCAGAAAAATTGTGGGTGTTTTCTTGGGTAGTCGCAATGCCACTTCATGTCCAGATTTCCTAGGTTATTTCAGAAATATCTTTTATATTTGTTTTGTTTGAATTAAGATGAGCAAGGTCTGTACATTTAGTTGTATCTCTTAAGTGCCTTTTTCATCTAGAGAGTTCTCCTCCTCTGCCATCTTTTCCTTTTCACACTGTTGACCTTTTGAAGATCCTGGGTCAAGGTCCTGCTGAACCTCCCATATCTCAGATTTAGCTGTTTGCTCTTATTTGTTTCTCTACCATTTTCTATTTCTACCAAATGGAATTTAACTTTATGGGCTTCATTAAATTCCGTTTGTCCCTCCCCCTCCTCTCTCTGCCTCCCACCCTTCCCTTCTCCTCCTTTGTCTCAAAGATGCTTTCTAGGTAGTGCCGAATAATTCCTACTGCAGGCTCTCCGATGTCAGGTGATGCCCAGTTGCCCCACTTCAGCGATGCTAAGATGGATCGTCGGGTTCAGATGGTAACAACCTAATCCATCTGTTAAAGACTTCTGCAGCATTCTTTCCTCTGCTGGCTCTATCCAGTGATACTTTTTTCCTAGATCAGTTACTTTTTCAGCAGTTGCAAAATTATTTCTCTAATTCAATTACCATCTCACATTTGTCAGTTAATATTCATATACTAGAGCTGTTTGGTTACTCTGATACACAGTTTATACAGGCAAGTTAAGTTCTCCTTTTAAATTTAGAAATTTTTTTTAATATCAGTTAAAAAAAATAGTCCTAAACCAGGGTGTCAGACTCCTTTTCACTGGGGGCCGCATCAGCCTTGTGGCTGCCTTCAAAGGGCTGAATGTAATTTCAACTCCTTGCCAGTTAAGGAGTAGTTACATGTCCACAGTCCTAAAATTATTTCAGCCCTTGGAAGGCAACCGCGAGGCTGATGTGGCCCCCAGTGAAAATGAGTTTGACACCCCTGCCCTAAACAATACATGTTTTTCCTACCCAATGAAGGCCCAAACCGCGCTCTGTGATGAAGCGGTGTGATTGGCAATCACATCACGCAGAACACCTCAGCGAGGCCAGCAGCCTGGGTCCTGCCATCGTATTTCCTTCCCTGCACCCTTTGAACTTGAGACATTCCAGTTTCCTGACTCTCTGCCTCCTTGTAAAGTATGGCAGCGAGAGCTCGGTGTTTACGGGTCCGAGTGCGTGTGCCGCTGTTCTCTGCTGGTTCACTAAGCACGTTCCTTCCTGTGTGCTGCTCATGGAAACGCCGGAGGCCAGCTTCCCCCGGGGCCCAGCTCCGGGGAGCATGCGGTCTCCGGCTCTGTGCCTGTGGGGAGACGATGCCGCACCCCCACAGGGAGAGCGCCTTGTCCGCTGAGCTCGGTGTTACCTCGATCGATCACTTGTTCTCCGTGGCAGCGTTCCTGCTTCTGAACCGCAGTCAGCGGTGACGCTTCTCCACCCCAGCCAGTCTCCAGGTGCCACCGAATCAGCATCAGAGCCTTGCTTCCTGTTCTCATTACCACCATCCTGCCGTAGGGTCTCTCTTCCAATTCTCTTTGTTTTCTATGCTGATGCAACGCTCTCCGTGCCCTTCAGTAGTGCCCGGCTGCCTACGAGCAGAAGTTCAAACTCCCTAGCTTTGCGTTCATGTCTCGGTGCCACTAGGCCGCAAACTCATCTCCTCTCCACTCCCTTCCTCTGCCCACCTGACCAGCGCACGCTGTGTTCAGCCCCCCGTCCCTTCCATGCCCCGCTCACTTGCCCAGGTAGCCCTTGCCCCTTCCAGGCTGAGCCAGCTCTGCCACTCTACAAAACCTCACCTCTCCTGCTCCCCTCCCTGCTTCTGGGGCACCTGCCGTCTGCGCCGTGTCTGGCCGCCCTCTGGATCAGGCCTCTCTGTACCGCGCTTTAACTTGCCTCGTGTCTGCAACTAGACTGTCTGCTCATGAAGGGCAGGGACTCACCCTGACCGCTCCGAGTCCCTTCCAGCACCAGGCACAGAACCTGTCGTCCTGGAGGTACACTGTCCCCTCACCTTTCTCATCCCAACCCCCATGTTAGTCCTCATGCACCCCTGATGCCTCCCCTGGTTCAGGCCCTTGACTGGCCTTGATTTTGGACAGTCGTGTGATCGAAGACCACTCGCAGGCCTCCTGTCTGTTCATCACTGTCACACATATGGTCAAGTTGATGAACGAACGCCCTGCCCTCAGTGGGGAACTTCTCCCAGTAGGAGTGAGCTTCTCCTGTTGTCCTTGGGCTGCTGTTCCAGCAAGGAATTGTGATTCTTAGCCCACGTGTCAAGTCGGGACACCTCAGACGCAACCCAGACACACAGTCCACACCCCGCCGGGGCTCTGAGACCGCTCTGCACGGATCCTGTGGAAGGCCTCCCACAGGCTCTCCCTCCTCATCCTCTCCTGAGCTGTCGCTTTGTTTTTTCATGCCTTGAAAAAGCAGGAGCAGGGCCATCCCTGCACATTTACACACCCCTTTCTCTGCTGTCCCAGGACCTTCTGCTGACTGACAGGGCAGCCCTCCACTCCGAGGGGTGATTATTAGTGTAAAATTACTTTTCGGCCTTTAAATTTAATTACACCACATTTATAGCAATAAAATCAAATCCCAAACCCAGGTGTACTTTTCAAGGAGATGTCCAGGACAATTACCTTCCAACAATGGCGTCCTGTACTTAGGCCTTTTGTCTGGGGATCTCCAAATCTTTTCCACGCAAGTAGGTAATGATGTCCGTTCTGGGAGGGCCAAGCTGGACCCATTGATCTCTTGGCAGATGCAGCGGGGGAGAGAATTCCAGGACCCAGGTGTCTCCTTTGTTCTCCTCCCCCCTTCCCTTTCCAGTTCTTTAAAAGAACGGCCAAGCTTCCATTGATTTAAACACCTCCTTCTCAGATCCTGCTTTCCACTTCTTAAAGAGCACGAGCGAGACATTTCTGTATCACGTTTCATGGGGGAAGGGTTGAGGCCCAGGGAGAGGAAATGGTTTGCAGATACGTGCACACTCGCCAGAGAACGCTGTTTCTCATCGGCCTCGTCTGTGTTGTACAGCAGAGCGGCAACACGGGCCTGGAGTTCGTACGTGAAAACGTGTGCAAAGTGAGCAGTCCGTGGCGGGCCCTCCCTGGGTCATGACTCTGACATGTTGTTAGTGGTACCCGCGGGCAGGCACGTGTGGTCCCGTGCGGAGCGTGCCCCTGCTTGTGCTGACAGTTGGGAGGCACATCCCTCTCCCCACTCGGCCAGGCCGTCCCCAACCCTCGGGAGCCAGCTGAAGGCCTGTTTCCCTCCTGCAGGGAGTGCTGGCTGGTCCAACCAACCGTCCCTTACCTCTGTCCCTTCATAACGCCTGTGTCATTCTCTCGGTTCAATTCCACGCACCGGAATCCAGCATCACCGTGTACTAGGTGAATGCTGTTTTGTAGTATTTTTAAACCATAGTATGAATGTTTGTCTGGCATCTCATGGGATTATTGGGCCTGGAGGAAAGCACATGCCCACGCACTGTCGTGAGTCCCCAGCTCCAGGATCAGCCCAGCATACAGAGCAGGAGCCCTGTATCCTCTGAGAACAGCGGGTGTGGGGGACAAGAGGCCGCGCCGCATGCTTCTGTTGAATCTAACGCGGTGAATCCTTGTCGAGTCCAACTGCAGTAACAGCGGGTCTGAGCCACAGCCCTGCATTCGCATCCTTCGGCCCACTCCAGCACCCTCCTCGATCCTGTCACCTGTGAAAGAGGTCACGTATGTCTTGCGACCCTCCCACATGCAGGTCATCGTGGCGAGCACAGAAATTATAGCCCGGTGAGGTGATAAAGTCAACACCCAAGGGCCTGTCGGGAAGGTGGACAGTGAGGACCTCCACAGCTGCCATTCAAGGGCTTTCCGTTGGAAGGAGGGTGGACACGTGTCTGGAAGGGGCCCGTGAGAGCTTCCTGCCTTTACTTCTCATGTGTGTACAGAGAGGCCCCTCTGTCCGCAGCTGCCCTGGCGCTGGAGCTTCAGGGAGAGCCTGGAGGGTAAGATCAGCCCCTGGTTGCGCCCGCCTC
Source organism: Anoura caudifer (assembly GCA_004027475.1). Taxonomy (NCBI): domain Eukaryota; kingdom Metazoa; phylum Chordata; class Mammalia; order Chiroptera; family Phyllostomidae; genus Anoura; species Anoura caudifer. Next base: position 129,832 of record PVKU01004318.1, on the reverse strand, counting down.
CCCAGTGTAAATGCGGAGTCCAGACTCGTTTCTCTCCCTCTGGCGTGCATTAGAGGGGCAATCCGGTGCAGTCATCTTTCCCCGAATGCAAAGGCATTCCGGGAGCAGGAGAGGGGTGCCGAGCCTGCCCCTCTCAGGGTCGCTTACTTCCTCTCTGGAGCTCATTCACAGGCACAGACAGTGTGGCCTCCGACCCCTGTGGTCTCCCCATGAAAGGCTGGGTGCAAGGGACGGGGCCACTGACACCATTTGCTGTTCGGTTCCTTCCAGGATCTTCTTCCCAGGAAGCCACCCGGTCAGAGGAGTGCAGGTGATGAAAGTGGGCAAATTACAGTTGCACCAAGGCATGTTTCCCCAGGCGATGAAGAACCTGCGACTGGTGAGTGCGCCCACCTCGCGCTGCTCTGCCCAGAGCACCCTTTCCCAGCGGCGGCCGGGCCCCTTCCTTGTGACTTTCAGCAACTCTACGTGTGTGCGCCTGTATGCATGTGCACACTCATGTGCACACACGTGCCTGTAAATATTTAACAACCAGCTCTGAAAACAACTGATTTGTGATGTGTGCTGATGTCTGTGATGTAACCTTGCCCACCGTGGTTGATTTTTAAATTACCAATATGAAACCAACCAGCTCACAAAAATCATGACAATTTAATAATCAGCTCTCGCTGATGCAAACTGGCCTCAGAACCCACAGTGAAAAGGCTGCTCTTCCCCACGCCCCCTACCCACTGTCCACAGGACACAGTCCGTACTCCCTGCCTCGGGCAGGCCAGCCCTTGACCGTCTCTCTCTCTGCACCCTCCTCCCTATCCCTATGCAGCCAGTGTGTGCCAGGCTGCTCCCCACGACCTGAGACACCCTGGACCGCTCACGCTCGGGTCTTCGTAAAGCAGTTTCCGCTGCCTCAAATGGCTACACCCCCACCCCCACCCCCGCCCCTGCCCCCGGCCCAGGCAGAACTCCACCGATCCTTTAAGGCCCAGCCCAGATGTAGTTTTCTCCCTGTCCCCCGACAGCTCTCTTCACTCTACCAGCAGAGCACTCCCCCCCGTAGGAGTAGGGACACCTGACACCCCCACCGGCCCAGGACACCGAGATCCTTGTGGTTCTTGCTGTAACCAGCTCCGTGCCATGTAAGGTACCCAGAATTTAGGAAGCGTTTGTGTTGGCAGAGGGAGGGAGGCCACACAATGGCAGCAAGCAGTGCCAAGAAAATAAGTGGGACAGTTGGATCAGCGTTGGAATATGCGGTCAAAGAGTGCTGTGTACTCGTCACCCTCCCAGTGGGTCTCCTCTGCCCTGGGCCCAGGGCTCTCTGCCACTCTGGCCGTTGTGCCCGGGCAGAGCTCCCTCTCCCCGAAACCATGACTTCCAGGAGGAGAGCTCACCTGCCCATCCGGCCAGCCTCTGGCTTTCGTGCAGGGACCTGGTGTATAGGGAGCACCAGACACTCTCATGGGGCCACCGGGGCCACAGTGCCCTTGCCTGCAGAAGAGCTGCAGGAAGCCATCTGGGCTCAGCCCTAGAATCGCTCAGGGAGTGTCCGGGGCTGCCTCGTCCCGTAACACGGGCAGTTGCCCATGCGCAGATGAGGAAAACGACCAAGGCCTAAAGGACTCCTGAAAATGAGGCTCCCTAGGGCTGGCTGCTGTTGACTGCCAGCCACGTTGCCTTTTCCTGACCTCTGGTCGGAGTCAGCCCGTGGTGAGCAGGAGGGACACGGATTCCTGAAGGCGCACAGCCGCTCCAGTCTTCACCTTGTCTGACTTCTTTACCTAGATGGAGGGAGGGACACCTAGCTGTCTCTTCCAGCCCCCGCAAATTTTCCTTTCTGGTCCAGCAAGTACTGGTCAGCCAGTCATCTCAGACAGAAGATATGAATCAGGGGTCTGATGTGTGAAAGTTTTGACAGGAAAATAATGTGGAGGACACTTCCCAAGTATACGATGTACCCAACCCAGGGTTACCTGCAAGTAGGTGTTTTATAAGTGACCACACTGACCCTTCCTGTTTCTGTGGGTCTGGAAAGTACCAAATTTTTCGGGCCCTAGGATGTACCTAGGTATTAGAGGAGGAAGATGGGAAAAAAAATTTTGAAGCAAAAAATGTGGTAAAATATTTAATAACATAAACAACATAATATTTCACCAATGTAAATATAAACAGAACTCAACAGCAGCATTAACAACCATTATTCCTCCCAAATGGGGGGTGCATCTTATAGTCCAAAAATGCGGTATATTAGTGCTCGCCCACACGTGGTCTGCCCTGGCACCCATGACAGAGGACAGCCACTGAGGTCCGTGGCCACGCATTTCCATTCCCATCTGAAAATTACAGGGGCTGAGGCTTGGAGACAATGACGAACTTGTCTGCAGTCAGACCTAGTCAGAGCTGGGTCCATTTGGTTCCGCTTGAGTCCCCATGTGTCGATTTAGATGCTTCTGAGTAAAACCCCGTGGTGGCCTTACAGTTAGTGGGGGAGACAGGCATGTGCCACGTCAGTGGATCCAGGCTGGAGTCCAGGCTCTGTTCTTTCCCTCCAGACTGGCCCAGTTAAACAGAGGGGCCCTCTGGTCAGCCTCCGTGTGCAAAAGGCCCTCCTGGCCGCCTGAGCTCCTGATGCCACGCAGAGGAGAAATCAGAGGAGATCTGAACTTCTTCTGTTCCCCGTGTGAGGCGTTAGTACAGCCGTTGCATGCCTCGCTCTTGGAGGGGGCATCTAATACCCGCAGGCACAGGCACACCTGCAGGAGCCCAGACAGATGGCTGGACACTCCTTACGGGACAGCGTGGGCGGGCAGATGGTGCTTGCTGTTACCAGCCCCTCACGTACACTCCACTTCCACTCACTTCCTTACATCCTTCTGTGGGGTTGCCTCACCTCCTCCAGAAGCATCTTTGGTCGTCGTTGTAGCGTCTTCTCCTCCTGGGACCACAGATAAGCCCAGACATGGACCCTGGTAGCTGCCAGATGGAAGATCTTGGAGTGGCATCAGAAAGTCTGCCGTGAGGACTGGGGTCAAGGCACAGCCTTGCCTCGGGCTTCCTGATCGGCTCTGGAAAAGTCACTCTTGCTTACTTCTAGTGATAGACCAGCGTGCAAATGCACTTCCCCGGCAGTGGTGCGTAATGGAAAGAGCACTCGGACTTACTGGTTTCATGATCTGAGGCGTCTTTTAATCTCTTTGAACGTCGTTTTCTTGCTTTAAAAATGGGAAGAATCCCTACTCCACAGAGCTGTTTTAAGCAGTACGTGAGGTTGTGAGAGTGTATTTTGCCAAGTCCCAACCATTTGGGGACTCTACAGGGTTACTGTGTTACAGGGACCCCTGTCTGGATCACTCCCGCCCACCTGGTCCCTTTAGCACTGGGTGTGGTTTGGGGTTCTGCTGTGGTCCCCCTTCTGGGCGATTAGGCTACGTAACCACTCCAAGGTGAGTGGGAACCCTCCAAGGAACCCTCACTTGTGTACATTTGGCTTCTCCTGGGGCCACTTGACATAGACACATGTGCCCCAGATGCAGCAGGTTCTGTCAAATCTGTCCTTGAATGAATGGATCTTAGTGAATAGAGGACTTTGAAAGCCCCGCCTTGGCCTCGGCTTTTTCAGCTGTAGGCAGTTAATGGGCCCGATCTTCTCAGGACCTTTGGTGACCATTGGCTAGCAGAGGTGTGGCCCGAGCACATCACTCTCTTCATGAGCTCGTGGGGCCTGGAAGTCGGGAAGCCGAGCGGTTTTGTTCTGCAGGGAGCCTCCCTTCCCGAGTCCTCTCGGCACTCTGGTGACCCGGAGAGGAGAAAGGGAGGCACATTCTTTGCCTTTGGAAACGAATGTTCTCTTTAGATGGCACCCCAAGATATTCTTTCTTGTCTTAGAAACTCTGGAAATAATGGGATGAAATAGCTGAATAAGGGTTTCCAAGGCTGAGTCCGGAGTGGAAATCAGAGAAGCTCAGGATCGGACATTGGTTAGAGAGAGATTCAGTTAGGCCCCAGCCTCGTCCCAGAGAGGAATCCACTCAGCCCGGCTCTGACTCGGTTTGGGGTTCCCTCTCCACTGCCCTAGGCTGATAGCCTGTGATTGCTGCCACCGGACTGTCCCGGGGTCCCTTCCCAGGGCCTTCCTGCTGCTCTCTCCCTCTCTAATCTACTTGCCTTTCTTCCCATTTATTCTCGGAGAATTTCGTTAGGCACTAACTTGACTTCTTGGCCCTCTAGGGCAAGTGTTCGCAGCAGGGCTGTCCTGTCAGGGAGCCCGTTTGTGTTCTGTGAGCTCTGCCCGCTGCGCTGCCCTCACCCCGTACCAGGCTAGTAGCTTCGTTAGTCGGGCTTTGTTAGCTGAGGTTGGGTTGGAAAAAGTCTGACATCTTGCCCTCCAGTGACCGTTGGTCAGTTTCTTATCGCGCAATGTAATGGCTGTTTCATTTTCTTTGCATTTTGGTGAAGCATTTTACATTTTGAGGATCTTCTGTGTCTTCCCTGGGCCCGAACAGGAGCACAGGCCATGGTTTGGGACATCGTACTCCACGTTCCGGCACAGTTAGTGGCTAACCCCGCACACGCAGGGCATGACCCCGCAGGTCTCTGTGGACTCCAGCCTGCACCCCGATTCCAGCCCCGAGAGTGGCTGGTTTAGAGCAGCAGTTTTGCTGTTCCCATCTCTTAATCTGCTCCAGTGGTTCCTAACCTCTTCGGTCATGCTGTTGTTTAGGAATCTGATGAAAACCACTGACTCACCAGACAAAAATGTGTATTTGGTAGGCAAGGGGCCTTGAGGACCACCTGAGGCCCCTCCACGGATTCTTAAGTGCCCACAGCCCCTAGGTTACAGAGCTCCCCTCTCCATGTGCAGCACCACCTTAGGGGTTGGGTGGGAGGGCAGGCAGAGCGAGGTGCCTTATTGTCACTGATGCCTTCAGAGTGTTGTTCCGAAGTCCCTGGCTCTGATGCTTAAGAATGTCCCCTACTGCCTCCAAATTAGAGAATATTCATTTCACGAGAACGTTTCTGAACGAGAGAGAGCGAGAAGTAAGAGAAGAATCAGTAAAATGAAAGTGATTAAGTGACATTAAGTGGCATAAAAAGCAGAAATTTACCTATCAGTAAGTGTAAGCTCGGCAGTGACTAGGAGCCAGATGGGGAACCCAGACAGATACCTTCGCCTGGCAGAAACAGGGTGCCATCCCCCCGTTCTCCTGCTGGAGCAACATCAGAGGGAGCCAGCTAAAACCGAAGGTCTGAATAAAATTCAGAATCTCGATGGAGTGCTCAAAATGTTCATGAAAATCACTCATCATATCATGAACCAGGAAGAGCTTGATTTTAAAGGAAAATAAAAGCATCAGTATATGCCAACTCCAAGTAACAGAGATGTTAGAATTACCGGATAAGATTCTAAAGCAGCCATCGTAGAAATGCTTTGATGAGCAAGTACAAACACCCTCAAAAGAAAAGAAAAATTAAAGTCTCAGCAAAGAAATAGAAGACAGAAGGAAGAAACAAATAGAAGTGTAATGATTGATAAATAGAATTACCAAAATAAACAAACTGGAGCTTAAAAACAGAATAGAAAGGACAGGACTGCTCCGTGAACTTGAAGACACAGTAACAGAAGCTACCTAATCAGAAAAGCAGAAAATGACTAAAAGAAGGACAAAATTGAAGAGAGCCATAAGACCAATAACAGAACACAGAACGTTGGAGTCCCAGAAAAAGAAAAACAGGATGGGGTAGAAAAAAATATGGAGGAATTATGATGGAGGCATCTGAATTGGAACGGAAGAAGTGAAATGACCTCTGTTCCCAGATGATATGATCTTCTATGTAGAAATATCTAAAGATAACACACACACACACACACAACGATTAAAACGAATAAATCCAGCAAAGTAGCAGGATATTAAATCAACATGTAAAAAGTCTGTTGCATTTCTATATGCTGACAGCAAACAATCAGGAAGGAAATTAAGGAAACTGTTTTAATTTACAATAGTGTCTAACAGAATAAAATGCATAAAATTGACTTAACCAAGGAAATGAAAGAACTCTAGACTAACCACTATAAAATGCTGAAAAAAATTAAGACAGAGAAAAAGAGAATAACACCCCTGTTCATGTTTGGAAGACGTAGAGGTGTTAAGATGTCAGCACCACCCAAAGCAATCTGCAGCTTGTGTGCAATCTCTATGAGAATCCCAGTGATTTTTTTTCAGAAACAGAAAAATCCATAATAAAATTTATATGAAACATCAAGGATCCCAATAGCCAAAACAAATCTCAAAAAAGAAGAAAAGTGTTAAAAGACTCAGGCTTCCTGATTTCAAAATTTACTACAAATCTGCAGTAATTAAAGCAACGTAGTAGTGGCATAAAGACAGCCATGGAGAATAATGAAATAGAATAGAGAGCCGAAAAAAAAAACTCACATACATGGTGAAATTATTTTTGACAAGGCCCTATTCACAATTAACAAAAAGTGGAGACAACTCCAATGCCCACATGTGAATGAATGGTTAAACAAAATGTGCTTTGTATGTATGTGTATATATATATGTGTGTATTAAGGCTGAATAACGTTTATTCAGCCTTAAGAAGGAAAGAAATCCTGATACATGCTACAACATGGGTGAACATATGCTAAGTGAAATAGGCCAGACACGAAAGGACAAATTTTGAATGATTCCAGTTACGTGATGTCCCTGGTAAAGGACGTAGAGACAGAACACAGCATAGTGGCCACCAGGGCTGGAGGGAGAGGGGTCAGAGGAGTTAGTTTAGCGAGCGCACAGGTTCAGCTTGGGTGATGCAAAAGTTCTGGATATGGATAGTGTATATTTTACTACAATGAAACATTTTTATAAAAGGAATAATGGTACAAAACTCTCAAACTCTCACAAAAGACAAACTGCAGATTCAAGAAGTTGGATGAATCCCAAACAAGAAAAATCCAAAGAAATACACACTGAAACACGTGGTGGTCAAACTTATGAACGGTAAAGACAGGGAAAATGCCTTAAAAGCATCAAGAGAAATGTGATATCTTGCCTGTAGGGGGGAAACAATTTAAATTACAGTGGTTTTCTATCAGAAACCATAGAGCCAGACAAAAGTGACAGAACTTAAAAAATGAGAGAAAGGAACTGTTAACCCCGAAACCTACATTCAGCAAAAATATCCTTCACGAATGAAGGGAAAGTCAAGACATTGTCTGAGGAAGGAATACTAAGAGAACTTGCAACCAGTCGGCCTCCTGTAAAAGCATGGCTAAAAGAATTCTCTGAACAGAAATGAAACGATTAAAGAAGGAATCCTGGAACATTAGGAAGGAAGGAAGAACACAGTATACAAAAATATGGGTGAGTGAAACAGACTTTTCGTCTCCTCTTGAGTTTTCTAGATTTGGCAGATGCAGCAAAAACTATATAACACTCTCTGAAGTGGTTTTAAATGTACACAGTGGAGCCCTGACTGGTGTGGCTCAGTTGGTTGGACATTGTTCTGCAAAGAGGTGGGTAACAGTTCGATTCCTGGTCAGGGCATATGCCTGCATTGCAGGTTCATACCCAGTTGAGGGCAAATAGGAGACAACTGATCCGTGTTTCTCTTTCACGTCAATGCTTTGTTTCTCTCACTCTCCCTTCCTCTCTCTCTCTGAAATCAATGAAATTTAATCCCTGGAGAGGGTTATAAAATGTAATCAAAAGAAAGCTGGAGTGGCTGTATTAATATCGGATAACAGACTTCAGAACAAAAAAAATTTTACTACAGACAGAGAGGGACATTATGTAATGAAAAAAAGGTCAGTCTATACCAAGGATGCACAGCAATCTTAAATGTGTATCCCCCAAACAGTTGCAAAATATAGGGAGGAAATTAAAGAGCTGGAAGGAGAATTAGACAGTAGACTGGTAGATGCAACCATACCTGGGACATCAACACCCCTGTCCACCACTGACAGACAACTAGAACAGAACTCAGCAGGAACGTGGAAGGATTTACCACCACCATCCACCAGCAGGCCCTGACTGACGTTTATGAAACACTCCATCCAACGAGAGCAGCGGACACATCTTTTTTAAAAGTACCTGGAGAACATAGACCAAGATAGATCATATTCTGGGTCGTAAAACAAGTCTCAATAAATGTAAAAGCAATCAAGTCATAGAAAGTAAGTTTTATGAGCCCAGTCAAGTTAAATTAGACATCAGTAGTACAGCATCTTGGAAACTAATCCAAATGGACACCTCCCAGCTGTGTGTCTGGGACTTGGCCCCTAGAATTCATCAAGGCCAATCCCTCATTATTCAGTTGAGGAAACCGAGTCTGGGGAGGAGACAGGACTTCTCCAGGGCCCCTCAGGCGCTCAGTGAATATCCATTGGATCCACTGATGAGCTAAACACAGCAACCCGGCTGGCAGCTCTTTCTCTGGAATAGCCACGCCCACTGGGAGGAGGCGCTGACCTGAGCTCCCCAGGTCTGTGACCCCTTCTGAGGTCCCCTGGGCTGCTCTGGTCCCCCTCCCAACTCCAGACACCCCAGCACCTTCCTCTGCCTTTGTCACACACAGTCCTGCTGTGACTCTGTCTCCTGGCTGTCCCAGAGCTCTTCCGGGTAAGGCCGAGTCTCCCGCATATTAGCTGCTTGGACAATGCTTAGTGACAAGGCCATTTTGCCTTCCCGGGGGACACAGTGGCCCTGGAGCCGCTCACTGCATTGGGGGTCTGGCTGCTCACATTTCCTTTTCTGGGTGCCCCCTGCATCCCCCGCAGCTCCTCCACTCCACTCATCCTGAGATGGGCAGGAGAAGGGAACTGGCTTGCGTTTTTCCCTCTGATTTTATGTCCGTATTTAAATCATGCTGGAGGAAGTCATTTACGGGATCCCCTCAGGCTCATGGTAGAGAGCACATGGGATCCTTGACAAGCTCAATATATTTGTATTAAAAATTAATAAGAAAGCTACATCGTGACTTTAAATCATAATTTGATTTAATTCATTTTATTTAATATACAACCCTAATTCTAAAATTACTTTTCTTAAAAAAAAGACGTGTGATGAGATTGAGATCGGTCTGGGACGCTACCTTTATTCCTGAGTGGACCGTGCCTGTCATGTGGCCGACGGTCTGCGCAGCCATTTCTCGTGTGACATTTAGCGTCAGCTCATGGGCACAGCAGCCCCTCGGAGGCTTCCAATGGGTCCTCTGTGGACGATTACGTGCAGGCTCTTTCTAAATGCCACCATTAAAAAAATAAAATTTAATGGAAAGAGATAAGCTTTTCCCAGCACAAGCCAGCTCCGATTTTATATTTCCTTAATCTGTTTTATGTACTGCTGCAGGAAATTAAACCAAAATTATCCGCTCTGACGTGCGCATGTGAGCAGTTGGGAGGGGCTGCAAGAAAGGAGACAGATTACTGTAAGCCTCTTTCTTTGGGGGGCGGGGGATTAAGCCCTCCTCATTTTCCCTTCATGGAGAGCCAGCCTGGGCCTGTGACCACACGGAGCTTCCTTCTTACATCACTGTGAACTGCTGTCCCACTGCTGTCCAGGCCCAGGTGGCATCCAGGCCAAGGACAGATGTCTTCCATCAGTAGGTCAGAGTTTCAACTCACTGCATACTCGGCGTAACGTGTCTTTGGCAGACACAGAAGACGGTCACTGACATATTGTTCGAATTACTAAATCCTCCTCCTTCCTTCCTTCTCGTCTTTCTCTCCTGCCCCAGGGACGATGGGACGATGGGGCAGTGTTTCACTCAGGGACGATGACAGTGTTTATTTGTTAATCCTATCTGCGTTTAGTTTTACCTTCCAGAAAAATGATGGGGTATTTTTTTAGCCCTCTGCCACAGCCATACTCATTTCCTGCCTTCTGGTCTCAGTATCTCACGTCCTGCCCGCACACATCCAGGGGCTGCTTCCTGCCCCATCTTTGCTTCCAGCGCCGTGCTCGCCACCAGCTAAGAACGGACAGGACACTTGCAGCGGCATCTTCACTAGGAGGACCCGTGGTCCCTCAGTGTGTCTCAGAAGTCCCATCTAGGAGACCCTCCAGCCCCTTGCCTTGTCACTGAGTACTGTTTGAAGGTGGAGGCCACACCCCGTGGTCATAGGGTGCTCACCTTGGGTTGGCCCATCAGGATGAACTTGAGGACGCTGGGCCAGAGGGTCATCATGGCCCTCCCATAAGGCAGTAGGCTCAGAGGTGGGAAGGGAGGCCTGGGAAGGCCAGGCAGTGTCCCCTTGCTGGCGGTGGTTCTGCAGTTCCAAATGGCTGCAGAACTGGACACCTCCTGCAGGCTCTCGTCCTGGGAGAGAGGGAAACATGGCTGGGAGGAAGATGGGAGCCTGTAATGTTTGAAGATGTGCAGATCAGCCTCACCGTGTCCCAGTGACATGAAGACAGTTGTCACTTAGCCTTTAGGTCAAGCCACTGAGAAGCTCAGAGCATCCTCCAGGTAAGGAACCTGCAGAAGCAGAACCAGGAGGGTAGAAAGCAGCTGGTCTGGAGTTCTCCCAAGAAACAAGGCCAGGCCTGCCTTCCCTGCGGGGGCGGATGGGAGGGGCACCCTGCAGGGAGGGCCTGGCCTTTCTCCCGACTGCCTGTGAGTGGGGCAGGGGGGATGGTTAAGGCTCTTTCTGCACAGAGCATTTCGGGCAGCACCTGTGGCCTGTTCATCTGTCTTTGCCACATCACAAGCCCCTTTGGCCTCTGTTGAGTAGATCTAAGACAACTTTTAAGTAGAGAATTTCCCATGAAGAATTTCTCTGATCTCTCTCTTTTTTTTATCCTCACCTGAGGACATACTTATTGATGGTAGAAAGAGGGGAATGGAAGGAGAGAGGGAGAGAAACACCAGTGTGAGAGGGAAACACTGGTTGTCTCTTGCACACACCCTGACTGAGGACCCAACCTGCAACCTAAGCATGTGCCCTGACTGGGAATTGAACCATGACCTTTCAGTTTATGGATGATACTCCAACCAAATGAGCCACATGTGCTAGAGCTCTCTGATCTCTCTTTACAGTCCTGCCCTCATGCAGGTCTCTGCCTCAGGCCTTAGCTGTCCAGGCCAATGGAGGACCCTGGGCAGTGCCTCAGTGGAGAGAGCAGGGGAAGAATAATACATAAGACGTTTGCTCCCCAGACGGTGGTGTCCGACATGGATCCTCAGCCCAGAGGGACCTCACAGAGCTTGGCTGCCTACAAAGTGGGGTGGCTCCCGGCTCCTCCTCTCCATTTCTGGACACCCCACCCCCACCTCAGAATTCGCTCACAGGTACTGTGTACCCACAGGGCAGGCACACTCAAGGGGTTCACAGACAAATCCCTGCCACCCAGAATCTCAGTCCCAGCCACCTTCTGGGTTTCCCAGCTGGGGTGTCGGAGCAAGTGGGGCACTGATGGGCCTGGTTGTCACGATGTCCTGATAGGATTACAGTTACAGGCCAAACCAGGAGGAGAGAGAGCTCTTTTCCCGGCTGGGGGACCAGGACCTGAGGTGGCGGTCCTCCCTTTCTTTTCTCTCTGCTCTTCTCGCTTGTTCTCTCTCTCTTCCTCTCTCTCAGAACAAATCTAGACACCCTCTGACTGCCTGTGGTCCTTGATTCCAACCTAAATGGGACACTTGCAGAGTCAAAGGGGCTGCAGCTTTCTCTTCCGTAGCCCGGAGGGGCTCTGGCTCATGACTGCCAGGGGCCCCCAGCTTGAAAGTCTCTGGGGCTCTGAGAATGTGCACCCCCAGAATTCTACCTCTAGGAATATATCTTCAGCAGCTAGGACCACAGGCAAAAGTCCCGTGCTGGAAGGCCTACATCAATCATATCATAGCAGAAGTTGGAAGTCATCTAAGTTCCCAGGAGTAGCTGAGTGGATGGTCTGTGAACATGCTGGAGTTAGGCGTGCACGGCCATGACGGTGGTAATTATGCTGGCTGTAAATTAACGCAGAATAATAAACAGCTGCTTTACTTGTTGGGCGCCTACTCTGTGGGCTGTGCTCAGCCCCGAGGGCACGTTGGAATCCCCGGAACCTAGGTCTCACCCCAGGATTGTGAGTCAGGTCGGGGCCTTGGTGTCTCTTTGGAAACTCCCCGGTTGGTACCGCCACACAGCCGAGGCTGAGGCCGAGGTGCCGTGCATCTCAGGGGCCTAGTAGCCACCAGGGTGAGCCCTTTATGTGTCTCCGGAAGGCACGTTTGCATGGAATACCATGGACCTGGAGTCCCCTCCCTTCCCCTTAGCCCTGCATTGGGTCAGCGCAGGATGGTGCTGTTCGTCTCTGGTTTACTGATTGCAAAAACAGTTTCGATGGGTTCTGGTCCTTTATTGCCTTCTAACAAACCATCCCAAAACTTTGCGGAGTACAGCCAGCACCACTGATGCTCACAGGTGATTTGGGTCAGGACTTGAGGGTTGAAGTCCGGCAGACTGGAGCCCGGCTGTCTTCTGCAAGCTGGCGGGAATCATCTGGGGCTTCACTGTGCAAGGCTGACTTGGCAGAAGGGCCCGGTGAGGCCGGTCGCCAGACACCTGCCCAAGGCCTGTCCCTGCGGCACAGTGGCTCGTGGTTCCAGGCAGAGGCTGCGTGGCATTTGTGACCTTGCCTTGGGACTCATTTGCATCGCTTCCATCGTACTGTATCACTGAAGTGGTTACTAGCCCCCCAAGATTTCAGAAAGATCTTGCCAGTAGAATTGGCAGGAGATTTAGTGATGGACCGAACACGGAGAGTCACGGAAGGGGTTGTTAAGATACCAATGCTACGCATCATGTGACACAAAAAGAATACAAGAAATCGTATGTACATCATTACCACAGTGCATGTGGTATTGGTGAGCGTCCCATGCAGAAACGACAGTTTATTTTAAGGTGGTAGGAGCGTGTTATTTCTGTAGCTGCTCTCCAAACCTAGGCGCTGACACATCCCTGAAGGTCGTCGTTGGATAGCCAGCCCCAGCGTGGCTCGCTAGTAAGTTTGCTTTCCGAACCCCACAGTAAAGCACTCGCCCCGGTCCCTGCCTATTCTGGCTTGGAGAGCACACAGCCACTGCCACGGTGGGCCTGCTCTCGCGGGGAGATGAGGAGTGGGCAGGGGCCTACCTGCTTTGGGATCTCAACTGTCCTCTTTCTCTTCCCTTAGGCGTTTGACATTATGAGAGTGACGCACGGCAGAGAGCACAAACTGATGGAAGACCTGATCCTGCTCTTAGAAGAGTGTGACGCCAACATCAGAGCCTCCTGAGGGAGCCCAGCGGGGGAAGGACGGCTCGCACCCTGATCGAATGAATGCCTTACTGCGGCCACACACCCTGTGCTTTGTCTGCTGTGTGACCCTCCCCAACTGGACTTGCGACCCTGTGTTTGGGTAAACAAGGCAGCATTTGGTCTGCTAACCACAAGAACCATTAGTTGTAAAGAAGCACGGCTATAATAAATATTAAAAATTTGGTTGAAAGTGCCATCTGGTAATCTTTTTTTTTTGTTACTGACTGGTAATTGTAACATTTAAATCTCAAACATTAAAGATAGAAAATCATATTACAAACATGGCAGAATAAGTATGAACATTCTCCTTGGATATATGCAGGAATAATGGCATAAAAATCAATGTTTCCACATTTGTTTCCCTTTAGGCTTTGTCCGTTTGGGCAAGAAGCAGGATTTTCAGACGGCGTCTTCACTGTTTGTGTTAAACGGAGTCTCTGTTCATTATTCCTACGTCTCCAACACAGGAAGTTTCGTCCTAGATCCTGGAAAGAAGTCATTTTAGTTGTTAATTTTTTTTTCAAATGCCTCATGGCTCTTTTGTAACTCCCTTATCCTCAGCATTTTATAAGCCTTTGTGTACGTCATGCTTTTTTTTTCTTGAGTTTTTTCTCCAGTGCCCTAGGTCTGTGGTTTGACCATGCGATCTGCGTAGCGCGGGGCAGGCCCTAGCCTTCCAGATCACATCAGGCTTGCTTTCTTTCCTCTTCCCCCTCTGCTATCCCTTGACTCTATGGCCTGCTTTTCCACCTCTCTGCTGTAGGCAAATACAGAAAACCTTTTCTCCTCCTCCAGCAGAAAAAAAATAAAAGGTAAACTCTTTTCTGGCGCAGTGATCACATGAGCATTTTGGTCCCGCCTGCTTAGATGAGACCCTGGTCATGACTGAAGGCCCTGGTTTCCTGCAGTGAAAGATTCCTAGAAAGCCTCCGGCCATCCAACCTGACTTTATACATAAGGAAACGAGTGCAGGGCCGATGGCAGAATCCAGAGCGGCCACTCGGTCCCTCCCCGCCCTCACAGGGGGCATGGCAAGTCCTCCGGCCACGTGGCTGCGCTGGTGGCCTGCGCTGGCAGAAGGACACGTGGACGTCTGGTCAACAGGAAGGAGCCAGCCTCGGTCTGCAGCCAAGAAAGCTGACCGGTGGGAACTGCAGTCTCCTGGCTGAGCACCTGCTGATGACTTCCATCGCTGAAACATGCACGGTCTCCTGCGCACTGATGAGTTCTGCGGCCTTTTCCTGACCTTGCTGCTTCTGCGCGAGCTGCCGCCTATCAGGCAGCGAGCACATCATTAAGGGTCACAGTCTCTCGAACCACCACAGCACCGCAGCGAGGTGGGTTATATAAGTGAGGAAGCTGAGGCCTGGAGCCAGGTGCTCTGGGACTCCTCCTGAGTTACCAACTGACCTTGACAATGTGCCTTCATCAGCCTTTTTTGAGAGGCCAGTTCTACAAATACATGTTGAATGGTTACTGCATTTTTAGGAAAAGGGGGATCAAAGACTGAATAAGCCCTGCCCCCTGTCCTTACAATGCACACAGTCTGCCATAGCATTTGTGTCAGGTGGCTTTGAATGCATAATAAAGACACCAAAATGTCACGAGTGGGTTTCGTTCATGATTCAGCACGTCCGCACTTGGGGCTGGAAATCCTGGAGCGGCCCAGGCATACGTAGCCATGCCTTTGCCAGGCCCCACCGCCAGACCGTGGGTGTGCCGGGGGAGAAACTGTGGCCGCCCATGCAGTTCACCGTAGCGGCCCTTACGCTGATTTGGTGTCCCGGAACATTTAGTGAACTTGGTGAGAGTCTTAGACTTCTTTCTAGAAAAACATGTACATGCGAACAATGCTTTCAGGAGCAGGGTTCCTGGACCCCCTGTAGCCCACCAGCAGACTCCCTGGGGACCTTCTAATGAAACACGGACTTGCTGCCTTTCAAAAACACTGGTGGAAATTGTTTTGGCTCCTCATTTATTTTTATTTTTTCCTCCTTTATGTAACCTGATGGTACTTTTTGTTGTTTATTGTATTCTATTAGAGTTCCAATTTTTCCCCCTCTGTCCTCCGCCCAGCCCACCTCCCGCTCCCACAGTCAACCCCCACCCTGTTGCCCATGTCCGTGGACCATCACACATGTTCTTTGATCCTTTCCACTTCTCTCCACCATTATCTCCCTCCCACCTCCCCTCTGGCAGCTGTCAGTCTGTTCCATGTCTCTGGTTCTGTTTTGCTTATTAGTTTATTTTGTTCATTAGATTCTTCTTCTAGGTGAGATCATATGATATTTTTCTTTCACAGACTAGCTTATTTCACTCAGCATAATAGTCCCCAGTTCCAACCATTATGTCACAAAAGGAAAGAATTCTTTCTGCTGTGCAGAATTCCGTTGTGTAAGCGTACCGCCGTTTTTAATCCACTCCTGTACCGATGGGCACTTGGGCTGCTTCCAGATCTTGGCTATTGTAAATAGTGCTTCTGTGAACATAGGGATGCATAAGTTCTTTTGACTTGGTGTTTCAGGATTCTTAGGGTATTTTCCCTACAGTGGAATCGCTGGGTCAAAGGCAGTTCCATTTTTAGTTTTCTGAGGAAACTCCATACTGTTTTCCACAGTGGCTGCACCCGTCTGCATTCCCCCCAACAGCGCACTAGGGTCCCCTTTTTCCCACAAACTCCCCAGCACCTGTTGTTTGTTGATTTGTTCTTGATGGCCATCCTGACCAGTGTGAAGCGGTATCTCCTTGTGGTTTTAATTTGAATCTCTCTGAGGGCTAGTGATGCTGAGCATCCTTTCATATGCCTCTGGGCCCTCTGTATGTCCTCCTCGGAAAAGTGTCTGTTCAGGTCTGTTGCCCATTTTTTAATTGGGTTGTTTGTCTTCCTGGTGTTGAGTTGTATGAGTTGTGGGTTCCTCATTTAAAATTCATTAGGAAAAGCCATAACAGAAGGCGGGGGCCGTCTCACGTGCCAAAGGAGCAGAGTCCGCTGAGAGAACCTTGCATTTGCCAATTTTCTGAATGAAATTTATCGGTCAGCGATGATCCTGGATTAAGGGATTTGCCTTCACGCCTCCTAGAGAAAGCATGATAGGCTCTTAATCCTTCTCAGCCTGCTTCCCGTTTTCTGAGGACCGGGCCCCTACAGGAAGGGACCCTGCGTGTGTCAATTCTTCGCAGAAAGCAAACATCGAAGCAATGGTAAACATTTACTGAGCGCCTTCACGGCAGAATCCTTTCGGAGGCGAGGGAAGTGGGTGGAGGGCCTAATTTCAAATGCCTGTCACCAGTGGCTGAGGATTTATTGCTGCCCCAGCCTCTGTGGCTGCCATTTCATTAATCCAGAGTCACTGTAGCGCAGGGCTCTG
The DNA here is from genome assembly GCA_004027475.1 of Anoura caudifer. Lineage (NCBI taxonomy): Eukaryota > Metazoa > Chordata > Mammalia > Chiroptera > Phyllostomidae > Anoura > Anoura caudifer. The sequence goes on along the minus strand of PVKU01004318.1, from coordinate 113,188 downwards.
TTCACATCAGCAACCTGACGCCATTAGTGGCTCCTCTGGGATGAGAACACATTTAAGCTGAAAATGAACACGCCGGGCATAATTTATAGCCATGCCATATGCATGCTAACAGGGCTGGGGAGGAAGGCTGCTGGGGGACCTGCTCCCCACCGCATAGGCCTCCCCTAGCCAGGCAGAGAGGGCCGCTGTGCCCTGGTGGAGCCTGCCAGGCGGCCCCACCCAGAGGCCCCGCCCCTGAGCTTCACTGCAGGGCGACTGAAGGAGAAGCTCCTTCGGTGGGATCCCACTCCTGAGTCAGGTCCTGAAAATCTTCCCAGCCCCATCAGGAAGTGACGTCGCCCTCACTCAGAGTAGGCCCCTGGGATTCCACCGGGAGAAGGTTCCAGGCATTGTGTGTGGGACGTCACACAATCCTATGGCTCATGGTCATGGGTGGAAGCTCCAGGAAAACCACAGAGCCCTCCTTTTGCCTGAGGCCTGTAAGAGCTCACGGTGGTTGAGATGGACGGGTAACAGCACCCCAAAGGGAGATGCCCCCTAACCTTTGTGAGATCTGGAGGTGTCAGCTGCTGTTGGTGCGCCGTCCGTGTTGGTGTTCGAGACCAGTGCCCGGCCCTTTGTGTGGCGCTCGCCCCGCCATGCCACTCTGCAGCCCAGAACGCAGCCACGGGCTCTCCCTCTCCCCGTGATCAAAGCAATGAGCTCTAGTTGTTCATCCTCCAAAGTGCTTTCAAAATGCCAGCCCTTTCCATTCCTTCTCCAGTCCCAGGCCCTTTGCAGGCCCCCAGCTCCTCATTCCTCCTCCACTGCGAAGACCCCCTCACTGATCCAGCCTACTGCCCTGTCTTCCTCTCCCTCATCCGAGCTGCTGGTCATGTCTCCAAAACGCCCAGTCTGCCATTTCCTCGCGCATCTCCCTGCTCAGAAACCTGCAGTGGTGCCCCATTGCTGCTCCACTCCAAGTTCAATCTTCAGACTGCTGCTGGTGGTCTGAACTACGGCATCTCACACTCCGCCGATGCCAACATGAGGCTTCCTCTCTGGCTGGACCAGCCCCCTCTCCCCTTACCTGCGCCCCTAATCTTCAGGTCCATGCCGCCTCTGTCAGCTCCTTGCTTTGTTCACGGTGGCTGAATTCCCTTCTCCATCCGGCTAAATCATACCCATCCATTCTCAAAGGTCTAGCTCAAGCCTCTTCTTTTTTCTTCAAAAACATTCCGATATGTCATAGTTGTAACTATGATTATTCCTCTTGACGTTCAAGTGCATAGCTTTGGCTGCGGGGCTCTGCTTCCAGTTGGAGCCTGTGCCCTGTGTGTTCTTGTTGTTTTGGAAACTCGGGGCGTTTGCTGGTGGCCCCTGGGCTGTCACTGCTTTCCAGGCCTTTTTAAAATCATGAGTTCACATGGACACCGCCAGTTAGAACACAGCGTCCACGCTGTTCACCCTCCTCCTTCCGCGTGGGTGCTTCCCCCAGGCACACAGATCGTGTTGGAGTTACTACTGCGACTGCTGCTCAGGAGAGCCTAGGATTCTTTTCCAGCACTCTCTGTCGTCAGACTAACGAGGCTGCACAAAAGTCAGAACAGAAGTTACTCGTGTAATTCTTTTCTCTGCGATTACATGTCATCCATTTAATGTCCAATTAGGTTTATTTGTTTCTTTTTGTTTTCAGCTGTAGAGTTTGCCCCATTGTCGATTTGTGCCGCTATGCAAATATCAACATAAATTTTGCTGTTACAAATAATGGCATTGTGCACATGTTTTCCGGGGTGCGTGTTTGGTGTTGCTGGAGATGTACCTTCGGGGCTGTTCCCTGGCGGCGGACTTGCTGAGTCAGAGGGTGAGAGCCCATGTAATTTATCGGTGTTGTCAGGCGCAGCAGGCGCAGCCCTGTGTGATGAGGCCTCCCCGCCTCCCTGCCGCGTACCCGCAGACTGGGTCGTTCAGCTTCTGAATTTTTTGCTAAGGTAATCGATGAGGCATAGTATCTCACTGTAGTTTAAATTTGCGTTATTCTTTCCTATTAGTGAAGTTGGATGTCTTCAAATATTTAAAACTGTTTTGTCTAGCTTTTCTGAATTATCATTACATATCATTTGTGTATTTTTCTGTCAGGTTTTTTAGATAGTTTTACCTTGATCTTTAGTTTTTTATATATTGGGGAGATTTTTGCTGTGCAATATTTAATATCTCAATTTGTCTTTTTTTTTTATTTGTTTTAATTTGTTGCCCTGAGTTCTGTTGGATCACATTTTCAAAACCTTTTGTAAGAACTGCTCCACGGTAAACAAGGGTCCAGCTGTGAGGTTAAACGCAGCCAACCTTCCCTGCGGTTCTTGATTCTCAACAGGTTATGAGTTGAGTTGCTATTTAAAAATTCATTCTCCTGCAGCCATTCGGTGATCTTCTTGCCCTTAGCCAGCACCTTGCCCTGCACCTTTACCTGGCGGAATGATCCCAATTTCGATCCTGAACTGTGCGAGTCCCTAGTGTCGTTGCCTTTTCAGGTCACTTCAGTCTTCCATGAACCTGGACGAACAACTGCTAAGATCTACCTCGGAGGCTCCCCTAGGCCCTTCTTCACATAGTGTGGCGACAGTTTGGTCCTGGGGTCAGTCAGACCAACCACAGCAGCAGCCTGCTTCCTCTCTGGTTAATTCGGAGGCATGACGAGCCCGGAATGGCCGTGCGTAGTTCTCCTTGCAGTTTTCCGAGGAGCCTCCGGACTGGTTTCCACAGCAGTCGCACCAGCTGCTGCCCCCACCAGCAGTGCACCTGGGTTCCCTTTTCTCTGCGTCCTTGCCCGCCCTTGCTACCTGTTGACTTTTTGGTGGTGGCCATCTGACCGGTGGGAGGTGCTGTCTCCTGGTGGTCTCGCTGGGTGTTCTCCCAACGATTGGCCCAACTGCCTTTTGTTTGACCAGGCTTGACGTCTGAACCGCCTTTCATATCTAGAACCAGAATGGAAATTCTTTGCTGGGACAGATTTGGGGTTAAAAAGAAAAGCACCCTTAAAATCAGCCCATGAGGTTGTGCTGGGTTGACCAGTGAGCTGAGACCAAGGACATTTAGTGGGGGGCGGAGGAGGCGGCTTTGCTCTGGGACCCCGCAGGCCCAGCTCAAGGCAGCTGGGTGGGGTGCCTGCATCCTGCCTAACTCCTCATTATCTGTGGGGCACAATGAAAGTTACTTCAGATGCAGTGACTAGGTCCTCCGTACTATTGGGGATATTTGACATTAATTTCTAAGAGGTGCCATCTTTTAGCTCAGTGTATATCATGGGTCACATGATCTCTGATGACTAAGGTGACACTCAGGACAATTTTATGGCAAATCAAGTCCCAAATTACAGCCCTTGAAGGGGTCTGCATTAATAACGGTCTTTAACAGCGAGGCAGGGGGCCTGGGCACCACCCCCCGGGTTATACTCACTCAAATACAGCTACTAATGTTGCATTTCAGTAGGACCAAGAGGACTGTGTTATTAAGACGCATGCTCTGATCTTCTCTCATGAAAACAAGCGCTCACACGGCCATAGACACCCCTGGATTGTGGGATAATGAAGACAGAGCTACTTCGGCCTGGATGGGGTTTCCCTGTTGCTGAGTTAAGAAGCATGACCCGCTATGAGCGAATTGGAATTACTTTTTCTTTGTTTGTTTTTTTCCCCCAAAGGATCAACCACTCGGATTGTCTCATTTCTCCTGTAGGCATTTTACTTCTTAGCTGTGAGAGACCAGGGCCTCTAGTGTGGTAGATTCTGAAGAAGTCTAGCTGGGTAATTAGTGAGCACAACCTGTCAAGTAACAAGCCTCACCCACAGAATGCTTTACTTTCTGAGAGAGTTCAGCGTTTGGATGCACCTGCGCAGAGCAGTTTGCTGAGTTTGGTGAGATGCTAGCTGGTAAGGCAGGTTGGAGGCATCCTGCCTTCTGAGACTCTGTTCTAGAAACAGATACTGACATCGATGTCCACGTGGCCAGACATGCATTCACAGTCCTGAATGTGAAGTAGAAACAAGAAGCAGGTAAGAAAACTGATTGTGTCCTGTCAAAAAACATCACCTGGGGACTTGGACAGTTTTTCATACACTGAATACAGGACAGCGGCTGGATTCTTACAAGATGCGGGGCCAAGTTCACTCATCCCACCCAAGGCCACGTGCAAACAGCGCTCCAGGGCTCCCGCTGTGCGTTGGTGCCTTCCCCTGTGTAGAGTGCACCTTTCTAACTAATCTGAAAGATTAACTAGTACCAACTTCTTTGCTATGCTGGCCTTCTCTAGAGACTTCGGATTCTCTGTTATGTGGCTATTGAACCCATTCACCCATTGAAACTTTATCTGTTCTCTGCAAGGCCCTGTGCTACGGACTGGAGGAAACAGGCCCTGTTGTGCACAGTCAAGGACTTACTGCCTAACAGTGAAGACTCATTTGAGCATGCACAGCAGTGACGTGTGATCAGTCGCCAGGACCCGACTCCTGGTGCTCAAGATAAGGGGTGGGCCCCCTGGAGACTCCCTGTTGCTGATCCCCAGAAGACAGATGGTGTGGACTTGCAGGAGAGAGGAGATGGAAGAATGAAAAAATTAACTGTATGGGCTGAATTGTGTCTTCCTCCCAGATTCACATGTTGAAGTCCTAGCTCCCTCCAGTACCTTGGAATGTGTCTGTATTTGGAACTAGTATTTTACAGAGGTGACTCCATTAAAATGAGGCCGTCAGGGTGCACCCTAGTGCCATCTGACTGGTACGGTTATAAAAAGAGGAAATTTAGACACCAAAAGAAACACCAGGGACATGTGTGCACAGAGGAAAGGCCATTGGGAGAGGCATCGAGAAGGCAGCCACCTGCCAGCCCAGGGGAGAGGCCTCAGAGGAAGCCAGCCCTGCGACACCCTGATCCTGGACTTCCAGCTTCCGGGACGGTGAGGAAATACATTTCTGTTGTTCAAGCTGCCAGTCTGCCCTGTTGTGTTACTGCATCCCTAGCAGGTGAATACATTAATCTCATTCCTATTAGGATTATTTTTCAACAATCTCAAAATTCCAGAAATGTTCCAAGTGCAGGACAAAAATGGGTTTTTTCCCTGAACAATTTGCGAGTAAGTTGCTGACATGCTAGAAGTTTCCTGAGAATTTTCTGTAAGGGAGGCGAAGACCCTGAGGTGGAGAGATCAGCATCACAGAAACACAAGAGATTAAGGAAAGTGCTTCCTGAGAAGATGAAAGTGCAGGTGTTGCCAGGGGTGCATGATGCAGAGAATGGGACAGGTGACTTCTTGTGTCCCATCTGACCCTAAGCTTTGCAACCTTGGAGAAACCCCCTCTGCATCCACGGACAACTGGACTCAGTAAATCACCTTGGAGTTGGCTTCCAACACGGGCATTTCGGGATTCTGTGATTTTCTACCCTGAGATCCAAGGGCAAAACCAACGCAGTCCCGCCACCAGTGCCGAGTGCCCCTGCCGACCACGTGCCCCGTGCTTGCCAGCCCGAGCCGCCCTCCTACCCTCCAGCCAGGCCAAGCTCCCGGCAGTCCCGTCCCTCTCTCCCCCAGTGCCCCCGGAAACTTTCTGCTCCTTCTTCCTGGTCTTCCTTTGTGCTGCGCCGCTGCCTACTCATTCCCCAGAAAACGTATCGCATCACAATAACTGCTTCTTCACTTATCTTTCTCCCCAGAAAACCCCAGATCTCTGGCGCAGAGGGCCTGGATTTCTTTCTTCTCTGTAGCCTCAGCTCCTGACACCTTGCCTGGCTCATAGTAGGTCGTTGGTGAACGAATGTGCCTTTCTGCTGGGCTGGGTGGAGGATGATGCTGTCCTTGGGGAGCTCTCAGGCCAACAGGGAGAGAACGATGACAAAATAGGCAGTGACCACGTAAGGGAGACTGGCCCTTACTGTGATGGTGGCGACAAGGAGGTGCGAAGGAGGGCATCTTTCAAGATTGGGAAGCCTCCCTTTGAGCTGGGTTGGCATGTGCTTGGACTGGGCCAGCGGTGCCTCGCAGCCGCATGCGTCAGCGGAAGCGTTTGCTGGACCATAAGCTCCATGAGGGTTTGCACAACTGTTGTCACCCCAGCTTCTAGCGCGTCTGACCTGGCGTGGTAGCCAGTAAATATTTGTGCAGTGAGGCATGAGTGAGGCAGCCACCAAATCGTCCTTCCTGTTTTTTTCAAGTGCCCTTCTCCCCTTCTCTCTCACTTTCTGACTGGTCCTCCTCCAAGGGTGTGAGCTAAGACTGACCTCAGCGGGGGCGGTGCTCAAGATCAAAAACGGTAATGAGTATGAAGGCACCTCGCGGAGTATTAAGTACTCTATAAACATGAGTTACTACTCACTGCCTCTTCCCGGCAGAGGGTGAAGCTGTGCTGAGCTGACCTGGTTGGGGTTCAGATGCCCTCAGGACCTATTTGTGCTCCCGTCAGTGTTAAGAAGGCTCAAGCATTCCCTGTTTACCCGTCTTTAGATGTCTCAGGGGTTTTACTGAGGACCTGGGAGATTCCTTCCTTTGCCCCTAGAGAAGAGCAATTCAGGTGCGGGAAGGAGGGTTCCTGCGGTCGCTGCTCCTGTGGACGGTCCCAGGACCGTCCTTTCTTTTTCCCTATTGGCCTCTCCCAAAGGGAGCTCTTGGCAGAGGAAAACGGTGTCTCCAGCTCTGGCGGGAGGCAGCCTGTGTTAGCCAGGGCTCTCCAGGAAGCAGAGCCGGGGGATGTGTGTGCATATGGGAGGGACCTGATCTGAGGCACTTGCCCTGGATGATGCGGTGGGGGAGGGGGCTGAGCCACGCTGAGATAATGGAGGGGGCGGGCTGTCATCCCCCTGGAGCCTGAGATGGCTGGGGGTGGGGGGGGCTGCCACATCCTGGAGCAAGTCCCTCATCTTGTCTGTTGTGTTTGCGTGCCTTACAATTGTACCTTCAGGGAAAGGGAGAAGCTGCCTCGCCTAGAGAGTCCTGAGCTGGGAAGTGCTCCAGCATTTACCTGGTGCAGGAGCGCAGCTACCTGGAGACAGGAAGGACAGATGACCTCATGAGGTGGTGTGAGGGCCCCAGGGGTATGAAGTCCCTCCTCCCTCTGAGCTGGTACAGCCCCCATGACTGTCTGATGTGCTTGTTCAGGCATTTTGCAACACCCTCTGCCTTCCTATTAAAACCCATGTGGTGCTGAGTACATTGGGAGAAGGAAGGAGGGGCAGTAAATGAAAATATTCTCTATCGCTGGCTCCCCACACACGTCCACAGGAAGAAAGGGGACCAGGTGGGAATTGGGGCGGGTGTTGGTGCAGTCAGTTCAGGTAACTCATAGGAGCAGAAGCCCGGGGCTGACGGTGAGGAGGGTGCAATGCCTTTCCTCTCAGCCTTTGTCCCCTTTCTCACCCCACCCCCCATCTCCTTTCTACTTCTTATAGGAAGTCTGGGCCCTCCACTGGCCTCTCACCCCCTTAAGGCCAGTCTGTCTCCCGGGCCTCAATGTTTTCTTTTTCCTCCAGAGTGAAACACTCACTGAGGAATTGGCAGGGCTGGGCTAGTGTCTCCTGAGCTGCCAGCCACACTGAGTGGAGAGAGGCTGAGTGTGTGGGCCTTTGCCCGGGGCCAGTGTGCACCTGCAGAAGAGGGTGAGCCCTGTGTGCATGGGGGCGGGAGGGGAGTATGTTAGCGTGTGCCGACTGGGCTTCAGGGACACCCTGCTCGTTACAGTCACATCCCCGCTGCCTGTGCTGCCCGGTGCCCTCAGGACACAGAGCGCAGCCGCAGCTAAAGGGCGAGCACACTCCCCACCTGCCTCCTCGCACACTGGCCCCTCGCCTTCCTGCCTCAGGAGCCACGTGGGGTGAGCTCTGGGAAACACGGACCTCGACAGCCTCCGTGGGCCCAGATGGGCACTGGCGGGGGTGTGCCTAGTCTCTTAGGGTCGCCCCACGTTCCGAGGGCGGGTCCCGCCTTTTCCTCCGGCTGGCACGTGCGGACACCATTTCTCAGGGAAAGAGCGTTCGTGGAGCCCACACCACGTTCATTTCCACGTGGGAAGAGCAGCGGCGGGACAGGGTGCGTGTGAGCTGCCGGGCCTCGCCCCGGCGTGGCAGCTGCCGCATGGAGACTGGTGTGTTATTTGGGTGGTAATTACTGTAAAGTGTTCCGTATAAACAGTGGGGGTGGGGCTGTGAACCTAAATGTCTCCCTTTGGAGTAGCGAGCTGGATGCAGGCATCCGGGGGTCCAGGGACCCTGGGGTGCGTGACCCACTGTGGGGTCTTGGCTTTGCGCAGGAAAGAATTCGAACATGAGCCAGCACAGAATTTAAAGTGAAAGTGAGTTTATGAGGGAAGCAGAGAGAAGGCTACTCCCCAGGTAGAGCAGCTCCTTCCCTTTAGCAGAACTGGCTTCCTGTATTGAGGTTCATTTCATTGGAGTTGGGGGACTTTCAACAGGGGGAGGGATATTGAAAATCTTTGTGGGAAAGGGGTGGGGATTTCTCAGAAGAGGTCTGTTGGCTATTCTGTGTCCTTATACGGCCTTTGCATTTCTGATCTCGGTGGCTGGGGGGTGTTGTTTAGTTTGCTGATGTGTTACAATGAGCGGATAATGAAGCTAGGGGTTACTGTCAGGTGGAATTAGTCAGTCTACTACTTTGCATCCGGCAGCACTTGGCAGAACCTGACATACTTCAGCGTACAGCCTCTTCTTTCACCCGCAGACAAGCCCGGGACCCAGGCAAGACAGCTGAGGCTTCACTCCTCCTCCAGGTGAGGAATCAGCCCGGAGATGCTGGGTGAGTCTGTCCAGATCAACCGCGAGGCGCAGCCCTCCAGCCAGCACCTAGGCTTCGCGGCCCCTCCACCAAGCGTTGGGCCGCGTGTCAGGCCCCCGGGACAGCTCCCCCCAGAGAGCAGTTGCAGAACGTGCCACCCCAAAAGAGGCCACCTTGTCCTGAGGATCATTTTGAGCTAAAGGTACTTGAAAAACCGCAGGGGCAAGAAGGGCGTTTTCTTCCTGAAAATGGGAGAGGAACTCCCACGTGACAGCGTCCTCCCTGTACCAGGAGGAAAGGAACATGCTTGTCACCAGCACGGGAGGTGGGGTCTAGAGAAACCTGTCCCCGCAGACCTTGTGGAGTCCTGCCTCCTCCTCTAACCTCCCCCTGTATTTCAGTTCCTTTTCCACAACTGCCTCTCTTTGTTCGACGTAGTCTAAAACCTTTGTTTTGCCACCTCTTTGGGTCTTCATTTCTTTATGAAGCCTCCTGTGTCACATAAAACTTAAATAGAGTTGTATGATTTTCTCCTGGTAATCTGTCTTAGGTCAATAAAATTCTCAGCCCCAGCCGCAGACCCGAAGAGGGGAGAGGTTAGCTTTGCCGTCCCTACAGCCCCGGGAGCCGTGTTAGGGGCGAACACATACATCCTGCCTTATGACGCAAAGCTCCACAGCTAAGAACTTGGGGCTGTCCCACTCTGGAACTCCTTAGCGTGTATCTGAGGAATACAAAAATGAGTGGATCCATGACATAGAAGGCTGGAGAGGAAGAGAGGACCCTCTCGTTCCACGACTCAGGGCGGGCCATCTGGAACGTGGCCGCTCTCAGCGTGCAGAAAATGCCTCACGACGGTGTTTTATTCCTCTTGTTGCAGCTATTTCACATCGAGGAATATATCCTAGGGGACTTGTCAGAGAGGTAAAAAGAGATTTATGGTCAGCGTGTTTATTAGAGGGTAATTTGTCACAGCAAAAAAACGGAAACAATTTTAAGGCCCAATAGCAGGGAATGAACTGCCTAAACGCCACGGCATCTGCCGGCCGAATATGCCGCAGCCGTGACGCAGCGGGCGGCGGAACGCGTGGCCGGCCGGGGGAGAAGTGCGTGTGGCAGGATCGTTGAGGGAAGAGAGCAGATTCCAAAAGGCTTTGTCCAGGATGATGCCCAGTTTGTAAAAGAATGTGCACACGTGTGTGTGCGCGTGTGTGTGTGAGAGAGAGGGAGAAATAATGAGTGGTTCTCTCTGGAGTGAGATTAAAGGTCATTTTTATTTTCTATTTTCAGCTTTTCAAAAGTCCAGTTAAAAAGAAAAGAAAGGCCTTTTTCTCGCTGGGTCTCCAGGGACCCTGGGGGTTCATGGATCTCTGTGGTCTGCTGGAAGGCCTTTCTTTTGAGGTTTTTCTAAGCACAGGCAAGGTGACCGCTGGGGAGCAGCGGGGTGCACAGGATGGCCGAGCAAGGACAGTGAACAAATTGTAAGATGGAGAGCAAACAACACTTTCCCCTGTGCACAGGTGGGCCCCGAGCCCTGCTAGAAGCTTCCTCAGTTGGCCCCTGGGTCTCCTCCCCTGCTGGGGAGGCTGGGAGCCTGGCGTGGGGGGGAACCATCCCCCGCCCCCCCACTCCCTAAGCCTCTCAGCCACCTGGATTCTTCTCAGACTCTTAGGAAATGCAGGGAGCAAACTTCAGAGCAAGGGCTGGAAGGCGCCCAGCTGAGTGGTATTGGGGGTGGTTTGGGGATGGTGCCACCCGACCCGGGAGCTCCCCTCTTCCCCCGCAGATGGCCCTGCCCGGGAGCCCCATGGGGGTGGGTGGGGAGTGACCTGCAGGGTACTACTTGTTCTCTTCCTCCCTCCCCTTTCCCTCCCTCTCAGCCTCAAGAAGACTCACGCCTTCTCCCTGCACGGGGGGAGAGTGTGTTTGCCCGTCAGAAACGGGGTTTCTGTTTGCCAGCCAGTCTTGCCAGCCTCACTGAGCTCTTGAAGCCGGAGTGTGTTATATTCCGCAGCAGCGTCCGGGACAGAGCACAGACTCAGTAAGGCCCACTCGATGGCTGCTTTGTAAACGCTGCACAGCAGTCCAAGGGCTTGAACATAACCCTCTCCATCTCTGGCACAGAAACTGGTTGGGAGGTCAAGGCTGTATGTATAGTAAACCAAGGGTGTGGGTTTGACCCGTGGGCCTGGCGCCCCTGCTCCCCTATGAATGAGGGAGTTAATCGCCACTGGGCATTTGTAAATGCAGACCTTCACCTTCAGTCCTTTGGTTCAGGGATTCTGCAGAGGTCTGCCCAGGTTTTTTCTGTTCCCTCCTCTTTCCCAGATTTATCTAATCATTCGTTGGTTCATTGGTTCAGCTGATACTGTTTGAGTCCACACTGTGTTCCAGGCTCTGTTCTCAATGCTGGCGATGTAGAGGCACGAGAGACACCCATGGGTGCTCAGAGCGCACCAGACGCTGGCAGGCCCGTGCGCTTACACCCCGAGTTCTCTGTGTGTTTATAAGGGTTTTCTAGACATACAGCCAGCAGAGTGAGTGCAAGTGTCAGGCCCTGCAGGCCGCAAAGGGGACTCTGCTTCCTGCAGGGGCAGGACAGCCAGTCTGCCGCGCTGGGAAATGGTGTCACCGGCTTGGTTTTCCTGTCTGTCCAGTCCCCGGGGGCACCTGGAAGTGTGCAGGGTGGACAGTGTCAGAGCCCTCCTGGGGGCCAGAAGACAGGATTGAAAGGATGAAAAACATAAAAATACCAATAGCAGTTTTTAGAGTTGCATGGTTTTAGAGACAGACACAACTCGGGTCAGATGTTTGGACAGTCTCTCCCTCAGGGGAGAGGGTGGGGGTCAGACCCAATCTGAGAAGCTGCCTGCACGTGCCCCCTCGCTCTGGGGAAGGCGCCAGGGTTGGGTGGAACCTCCACTTGCTTCTCTTTGAAGGAATTATTTCTAGAAAACCATTATGGCTTCTGACTTCTTAAGAACCTATGGCATCTGGCCCTGGTCATTGTGGCTCAGCTGGTTGGAGCATCATCCTGTGACCACAGGGTTGCAGGTTCGATTCCTGGTCAGGGCACATACCTAGGTTGTGGGTTTGATCCCTGGTCAAGGCGTGGGCATGTGCAACCCCTGGTCTGGATGTGTATGATCCCTGGTCTGGGCACATATGGGAGGCAACCAGTCGATGCTTCCCTTTCACATCGATGTTTCTCCCTCTTCCTTTCTCTCTCGCTAAAGCAATGAAAAACATGTCCTTGGGTGAGGATAAATAAAGAACCCATGGCTTCTGCTAGGGTGGCTCAAAGGGGGCCCACCAGGGTGTGGTTTAGGGAGAGGAAAGCGGGGTGCCCGGAGGCCTGTCCAGGACAGCCGAGTAGAGGAGGCAGCAGCGATTCGAAGCAGGGCCGGGTCAGGAATGGTGTCTCTTTGCTTTGAGCGGGCCCCTGGCCTCTCTTTCAGGACCACAGGGTGCTCGGTTGATTGGATGGATGTGGTACCTGTGTCTTGGAAAGCTGTCTGTGGCTGATGGAAGAGATTGGCCTTCAGGGAGGGCAAGGGCTACCCCAGGAGGCCTTTTCCCAGTTTCCGATCTGTTTTTGCTTTCTTACCTGGTGCACCCAGTTACAGTTGAGAGAAGCACCATGGTGATAGGGGCTGTGTGTCCAGGCCCCAGAGATCTGCCTCAGTTCTGTGAGGGCCCGAAAGACAGTGGACTCAGGGGGTGTCACTAGGCCAACAAAAATATCACCACATCAGCACCAAGCTTCTTGCCACTTGTCATGTGTGACCACCAGTCCAGCGCCTGACTCTCAAGGATGCAGAGTGGTGCCGGGGCTGTGACCCAGCCCCACTGCCACCCACCCCCAGACGTGCCTCTGATCTTGTTGGAGGCCAGCCCCACAGTGCAGCCAGTCAGGCCTCTTCTAGAAAGTCCCTAGGGCCTGGGAAGGAAGGCCTTGGCTGGGGCACTGCTGGAGAGAAGCCCTGTCCCCATGCTGTGAACTGTGCCCCCACCCTGGCCCCACACAGAAGGATACATTGGATAAAGAGGAATTCGTGACTCTTAGGAGGATAAAAGTGAACATTTAATGCCACCATAATTCGATTCCTTTTAAACACCAGATTCTTTTTTGACAACAGTGTACACCTCATATGCCAGCAAACAACATCTTCACACCGGAAATGGCACACAGCTTAATGGAGTCACGTCACCAGTTTGGGCAACTGTCACTTCGGTCCCCAGACTGCCCTCAGGAAGCCTGCTCACACACAGCACGATCAGGCTGACAGCTGGCTTGTACAGAGCCACGTGGAGGCCCAGACACAAAAGCCAGCCTCTTTGTGAACAGGCCGCACAGACCTGCCCGTGAGCAGGATCGCTGAACTTCTGACTTCAACAAATGGACTCAGCTGAAAAATTTTAACAGCAAACACTTCAAAGCTAAGAACGCAATCTTTCATCCAGGTACACATCGAATTTCAAACGACGACACCGAATACCACGATTGAAGTTTGAAACAGGACTTCACCGACTTGCTTGTGCATTTTCCGTTCCCAGCACAATAAATGCACTTGGGCAGGCCTGGCCTCCAGTGTCCGAACGGCCCGTTTCTACAGATAAGCATATTTACATACACATACACACATCACTGGAGCTGGAGGAGCCACAGAGACCACTTAGCACAACGTCCTCGTCTCACAGATTGGAAGGTTCCGGGAAGTCCGGCGACCACCCAGAGCCACAGAACTGCCGTCGACCCTGGAGCGAGAACTTGGGTTTCCTGTCCTACGGCCTCACCATGCCACGTACCTTCTGTACACATGCATCCCTGTCCGCCCCATGCACACACGTGTCAGTACATAGTGTGGCGTGTGCTCACCTGTGCACATGCCCGGTGCGGCAGCACCTTGTGGGAAGGGTCCAGGCTGCTGGACCCGGGCCCCGGTGCTGCTGGAAAACTTCCCTGTGGACTCGGGCCAAGCTGTTGACTTCAGTTTCTTCATCAATACACGATTATCCTCAGCTCCTCCTGGAGCTGTAATTTCTTCAAAGCACTTCTCACCAGTTACACCAGTTTCTCTCCACACTCTCCCGGGGAGCGGCTGTTGTGACCCCCAGCCTCCCATTGGGGAGCCCGAGGCTCAGCAAAGTAAAGCGACTTGTCCACGGTTGCATAGCAGGTGAGGAGAACAAGCCTGTCACCTCCTGTCCTCACCCCCAGCTCAAGGCTTTGCCCCTGCATTTAGCTGCCCATCAGAGGAGACTGGGACCCCAGCCGCTCCTGGCCTCCAGACACCCAGTGCCGGGACAAGACACCTTAAGTATTATGGGTTGTGAGACTCACTAAAGTGCTTTGGTTTCTCCAGAAAAAAAAAAAAAAAGTACTATATATATGCACAGGAAGAAACTCTAGTCGCTTTTCCAAACCCCCCTCGGGACCATCAGCAGGGTGGGCGGGGACTTTTAGGAAAATATAGGAACCTACGTCTGCATTGTTCTCAGACTTTACCAATGAGCTGCAGGCGGGTGGTGGGTCCTCTTCCCTCCCGGGCCCGTGGAGGCCGACTTTCAAGCCCATAACCACCAAATTCAAAATGAAGGGGCCATTTCCCTCTAGCTACTTACTATAGACATGGCTTGGACTTTGACCTCGGCCCTGGACTCCGAGGGCTGGACCCTAACCCCCGTTCTCCCGGTTTCTCTCTCTGTCCTCCCCAGCCCAGGTCTCGCAGGAGTGAGGGGAAACACAGCCACAGACCCCCACACTGACACGTTGCTGCGTCGCCACGGACAGCAGTTCCCACCGTAAGGCAGCAGGTAAAATATGGAACACAAGCAGGGCCATGGCCCGACAGCCGGCACGCACAGCCCCCCGGGACGTCCTCGGGAATCGAACGTGACACTGTGGGAAGTTGGTTAGCAGGATGCGGGACGCACCGATGAGTCTCCCGAGCTCTGGAGGTAATTCCATGTCTACGTAAAAGAGGTGAGGATGCCTGTGTCTGAGTGTCACCCCCTGCGCACGGCTACGGCATGGCTCTGTTTAGAGAAGGTCCGTGAGATGCGGCGAAGGCTGAACCCCACCCAGGCACCACCACGCCCACTGTCCACCATTGTCCATCCGGGTCCGAGCAGAGCCACCAAAAGCAGAACGTGTTTGTTCAGAGGTGGGCAAAACTAGCTAAGAATTTTTAAACAGCTGTTTGAGAAGATGAGTTTGAGTTATAAGAGCTTCTCCTGGAATGGAATTATGCTTTTATCTGGATATGATAAGCAGTTCATAATAGAAAAGTGTTTTTTCAGGAAGATGCTAAGTAACGGCATTTAAGGGTTTTGGTGGATGTTGATGGATTTGCTGGAGGAGGAGAAAGAGGAGTACCATCCAAGGAAACACTGTGTTTCTACCCCCTGTGTCCTGTACCTCCCCACCCCCAAATTCTAGTCCCCTGACAGGCAGTGTCCGGGACACTGACTGTCCTGCTTGGTGTCACGTGGCCCCGAGGAGTTGGGCTGCGCTGGCTTCTCTCGGGGCAGGCGGGGCTCACGGGTGATTGCAGTGAAGAGCGTCCTGTTGTGGGCTGGCCCCAGGGGCAGTGGGAACGGTTTATGAGCATCAGCCAGGCATGAACAGGACTTTCGATGTGTTTCTTACCTGTGTGGCTTCAGGGTGTAAAACCCATTGCCTTTCACAGTAAGGGAGTCTCGGTGGATGTTCTGAGCGCGGGGCAATATTCCAGCAGGAAAGAGCCCTGAAGAAGGGCATGGCCCCTTCTGGTTTTGAGAACTCATCTTTACTAATTTCTCTGACATCATAAACTCCTTTTTAGAATGAGGAACTTAACATTTACTACATCGTTACTTTGGAAGCGATGACATAGAGGACTGTGTGTGAAGCCAGGTTAATTCTGGGGCTCTGGACAGCCCACCTTCTAACCCCAGGGGCCCAGGCTGGGCAGCAGCTTTCAAACACCAACACCGGTGAGAATTCCCGATCAGCGTGAGAACCGAAGCCCAGAGGAGGGCTGCTTGCTCGGCACGAAGGGACATCAGAGAACCAGCACAGGTTGTATGTGTCTGGGTCAGGTGCTTGGGCCCCAGTCCTGGGTGGGGTTTGGGCCACAGGGAAGCTGGTGCCACCTTCCAGGAACGCATTCTGTGAGCTCGAGGCTGCTTTATGACAAACCGGGCCAGATGCCTCCCTGCCGTGGCCGCCACGCTGCGTGGCGCTGAATCCCAGGCTCTGTGCCCTCCGCAGCTTGGGATCCCCCATCTGGTCCCTGCCCGCGTCCACATGGGACTGACCTCTGCATTTACCTCTCAAGTTCCCCACGTGCAGAGTAGCACTTAGAGAGAGAACAACAAACGGGCTCCGATTTCAAATCTGGAAGAGATGAAAGTTAGCAGCTGGTTACCCGGGACCTAGAGGGGAATTCAAGGATGGAAATGAAAGGATGCAGCTCTCAGGTGGGGACGGAGGCCCAGGGCGGGGCAGCCCGAAACACCCTGGTGTGATGCAATGCGGCCTGGCTCCCGTTCAGAACCTCCGTCTTGGCCTGCTGCTAATGCTTCCCCCTCACACTAAACTACATGGGGAGGAGCAGGGGCAGATTTCAGACAAGGAATCAAAGCTTCTGCATCTGAATGTTCATTTCAAATCGATGTTTTTCTGGTCCTTTCGTCTGCAGAAAACGAAATGAGGACAGACTCTTTGACGCCCCCTTTGCCTTCCTGGGTTCTCTGTCACTGAAACTGAAAGGAGACCTGGGCCTACCTCACACCTGCCACGGAGGGGACGAAGTCCCCCGGCACCGAGACAGCTGCGGGATGACCAGCTGGCCTGCCTTCCTCAGGGCCTGAGGGCTGTCTCCTGGACAGCCGACGCAGGTAAGGCCGGGAGCGAAAATCACCGCGCAGAGCTGTGATTTCCTCCCGTGGCTGTTCAGTACTTAGTGCATGAAGATGTTTGCAGCTTACGCAGGTTTGAAAAAGGAGAAGAAAACACGGGAGGGGACAACCTCCGGAGCATCGTCCTCCTGCACCTCGGCAGACAGGTGCGTGGTGTGTGGGGTGGGGTTTGGCGGAAGCCAAGCTGACTCGGGAAGGTAAGCTCCTGGCTTATTCAGCCCTTTTGCTGTCTCATGAAGGTGCTAGAGATGGACAAGATCTGGTTTGGGCAGGAGGCGAGCTGAGGCCCCTCCCTGGGAAAGGTCCCGCTGATGGGTTTTGAGTCTCTGCAGCTGTTCTCACTTAGCATCAACCCAGGAAGGCTGAAGGCCCTGTGGCTGGCCTGCCGAGGACTTCTGCTCAGCGAGGTGACCTCTGGGCTGAAGAGATGTGCCAGGGACCCGAGCCAGAGGCACTGATGGCTATCAAAACAGTGTGTTTCCAACAAGACCGGAATACTCACCTTTGACAGCCCCCAAATCAGTCTTGTCATGAAGCAATGTACCGGGGCCGGCAGAAGTAACGCCTGCTTGGGTGCGGCTGGTTAGGGTAATGATATTGGGTGTAATAATTCATAATTTTAATTTGAACATTTTACCTAAAATGTCACATGGTATGCTTGAGTGTGACACTATGTTACAGAATTACATGCTTAGGACTGTAATTAAAAAGGGGCGTTATTTGTGCCAGGCCCTGTATTTCACACCAGCAAGCAGAAGGGCTGCCAAACGGAAAACTCAAACTCAAGATTGGGCTCCCTTGGGGTCCTGAAGCTTCCGTGATGCTGCTGTTGAACAGGCCCACTCACAGAAGTGCTGAGCGGCCAGAGGCCTGGCGGCGCCTGGGCTGGGCCCTGCAGAACGGGTGGCAGCGAAGGAGATGGGACCCTGCTCCTGCAGGAGGCGAGCGTGCCTGTGAACCCAGAGGGGCGAGCTCTAGAGCAACCTCGGTGCCCTGTTCTGACCAGGGAAAGACCAGGTACCGCGAAACCCAAGATTTAGCTCCCTGGGACCGAGTGTGGCCGAATGGTGCAGGGCCCCCTGTACCCAGAGGCGAACCGACAGATGCAAAGGTGGTTCTTCCTTGGGGAGTCCTGGGGCTGGGGGGGTCAGTTAGTGGGGACTGTGGAGCGTGGAAGTGGGCTCATGAGATAGGTTGCATCTGAGGGCAGAAGCCTCCATAACAGCCTGAGCAGCCCCCTCTCTGGGTGGGGGGCGGGGCCTGGGCAGGGCGCTGGCCCAGAAGGTACCACCGCTGCTCCACAGCTGATATCAGACAGCCCTCCTCCACTCCACACCTCGGTTCCATCACTCAGATGGGCGTGATGACAACCTAAGGGCATGGTGGCAGGGATGGACATCTTAACCTGAGAATGAGGTTCGAAGTGTCTGGGAGCCAAGACCTGCATGTCTACCTGCTGGGTAAGAGGTGCAGGTGTGGCCAGAAACCTCTCCCCCTGGGTGCCAAGGCTGGGGACAAGCCTGGCCCTTTCCTGCGATGGAGGCTTTGGGACCCGGGACAGCGGGGACCATCTTACATCTGAGCAGCGCTCTGGACAGCAGAAAGCATGGATCCGAAGCAACTCGCTGGCATCTGTGAGCGTCTCCGAGCTAGATGGGATCCCTGCTCTGATAAGCTCACAAGACCGCAGCGTGAAGACTGAGGCTCTGGTGACTTCGCTGAGCTTTCGATCCCGCGTCTTTGGAACGAGAATGAGTATGAGTATGAAAGTGCATGCAGGGCCATGAAATCCCCAGATTAATGGATTAAAAGGAAGCGGAATGTGCACGGGGACTTGGAGGGAGCCTGCACACGGAACAAACGTGCCACCCACAGGACACGTGGGGCCTCGCTCACACGGGCTCCTTCCCCTCCCGTACTGACGCAGCCTTTTCGTCCCACGTCCTCACAAGCTCACGGGCACCTGCGCCAGGACTGCCCTTCTGTTCCTGCCCACTGACAGTGCCACCCGAGAGGGGACATCCACGCCCCGGCCGCTCCAGCCTTCTTTGGAAAAACATTGGCTTGTCCCTGTGACATCTCCCTGTCCTGCCTGAGTGGCCTCACCAGAAGAACCGTGAGAGACAGTTAACATTTATTCATATGCAGTACTGGTTAGGAAAGAGCGCTACAAACACAGCCTACTTAGAAACAGCAAGTCCGAGACAGGGTAGAACACTAAGAGAAAACAGGCTGTAAATACATGTCGAAAATGCGTTCGCTTTTCATTTCTGTCATTTTTTTTTTTTTTTTTGAATCTTGACTAGCACCATCTGTACACGAGAAAGTATGAACATAAATGTTTGGATAATAATAAAGATTTTGCAAGGCACTTAATCAGTCTTTCTGGGTAATATTCCATTGGTGTTTTGTTTTAGCTTTCAACAGCAACCCCACGCCCACCCTCGCCCTTCCTCATGAAACCAGGGAAAGAGAGAGGTCTCTTTTGCCAGCAGTTCTTATGTACACACGAGTTCTAGAAAGTTCCTCAAAGTGCTTTTTCAGTCTCATGGGGCTTCCACATCCCTTGGGCTTCCCATCATTTTCTCCTCCCATGTGTGTTGGCTGTTCGCGCCTTTCCTACAGAAAACAAAACCACTCGACGTCACCGCAGACTTGCCACCGACCTTCATCCTCATGCTGTGGTCTCTGAGCACCGCCAGCCCCGGGGGCCTGGGGCACGCGCCTGGCTGTGGGGTCCCGGGGGCCTGCAGGCTGGCCGGCGCCCCTCACCGGCGCCTGGAGGTGATGTCAAAGCAGGTGATCATCATCAGGTGGGCCTTGCAGAAGTTGACTCGGCTTTCCAGGCGCTCCGTCACGCACTCGAGCGCTTCCAGGTACTCCAGGGAATCCAGCTCCCACACCTGCTCCAAGTCAACTGCAAAGACAGAGAGGCTGATGGGACAGGCGGCCTGCACCTGCCCCTCGGCCAGAAGGTCTGGAGCCGCCCCGGGGCCCCTCCTGCCCAGCACTCTGCCTCTCTCTCTCGGGTTCAGGATGGAACTCTGTTTACTATCTGTGATTATACTGGGAGCTCTTCATTCCAAGTAGCATTTTAGATCTGCAACATCTCACTGAGACTGTACCGGGGCATGAGGTGAAATTCAACCTCTCCCCAAATCCCCCGATCTCTGTCATGTGACACGATCCTCTCCCTGCACAGTTAATGAGCTATAAAATCAATACATCTTCCAGCTGAGATAGGGGGAGTCTCTACCTTTCGGGGCCTCACCTGAGTGCCGTCACACCTTGGCTTGCGCAGGTGAAGTATGCTCCCCTTGTGGGCCCTGCGCTAGCTAGGCAGCTGCCTCGCCACGCGGGTGGAGAAATTGACTCTGTCTCTTGGCACTTTCTAGTTTAGTTTCCACACTCACTGGTCACTTGGAAACTATGATGATATTAATAACTAGCAACTTCAATAACTATAGTTAATAATTAATAATGACCAATCACTATATTAATAATTAAGAGTCGTTGCACTCAGCAGACAAGCTGAGATTCAGGACCCAGCTGCTGTTCCCAATGCTCAAGCCCCCAGGGGCCAGGACCCCTCCTTTGTCCAGCGGTCACTGGGCAGAGGGCCCAGGGCCACTTAGGGCCCTGGCATGGTGCGGACAGTGTGGAGATCCGAGGTGGGAGACTTGCACTTGAGCCCCAGGTGGGCAGCCCCTAACCTCTGCTGCCTCTGTTTCCCTAGAAGGACAGTGCATCACAGCTGCCCCTCCGCCCGCCCCACCTCAGTGCAGTGGCCGAGATCACGACGGTGACTGTGGCCTGAGCCCTGTCACGTGCCGCAGAGACATCAAGGATGGCCCTCCAGGCTGGCCCTGTGCAGGTGAGCTAACAGATGGAGCGGCGGGAGGTGACCTGCTGAGGGGACGCAGTCCGTGAGGACAAGTTCTGGGAATGAGAGCACGGTCCCCTGGGTGCCAGCCTGACACAGACTGACCAACCAGGCACCATGCCAGACCACACTGGGGCACACGACTGGGGCACACGACTGGGGCCACCTCGAAAGGGGCATCAGAACTGAAAAACAAAACGAGTGCCAGAACGTACGTTTCCCCGCCGGAGCCTTGCCCGTGACCCCCACCGGGCAAGAGTAGCCTCGCGGGTGGTGTTTTTGGTCATTCTTGTTCCCAGCCCATCGTAAAGACCCCCGCTGTCTCGCTCCCCTCACCGGGCCTCTGCTCACTCCTGTCCTCCTTGCCAGAGAGCTCGCCGCCGATTCCTGACGTGAGCGAAGGCAGGAAGGCAGCCAGTGTCCCCGGAAGCAGCCACGCTATGTAGTGACATGTAAGTTGGCTCACATCCTGGGCAAAAGTGTCACTTTGGAACATGAGGATGGCTTTCAGCCTACCTTAGGCATACACAGCTCCCAAAACCCACAATTTTAATGGGAACAGGAAAACTGAAGGGGCACCGCCCTGGTGGTCGGTCGCCCCTGGGACCTACAAGGGCCTGGGGTTCCCGACAGAAAGGGCTCCCTGCGTGCACCATGCTCAGACCCTGGGTCACGTCCCCACCTGCCTCCGGGCCTCGGGTGGACACACCCTGCCCAGCAGACCACATCTTTGCCCAGCTTTCTAACAGCAGGGCCAACCCAGGGCCTCATGGGAGCTGGCACCTAACGGGTGTCTGCTGTTGAGGACACCTGTTCAGCTGCAGTCTGAGATAATGCTAAAGTAATAATTGGTGCTAGGTGCTGGGCTCTCTCCACGGGCCAGGCGGTGTAGTAGTGTTTGGCCGACAGTGGCTGACAGACCCCTCACAGCTCAGCCCAGCCCAGCAGGGGCCATTCACATCCCCCCTTTTGTGGTTTGGGAAACCAAGGCTCAGAGAGGTCATGCGTCTTACCCACAGGCCCACAGCACGTCTGTGGGGAAGCCAGCATCCAGGCTAGGTCTGCAGGACAGTGGCCGTGGCCGCCAGTGGCACACCACGGCGGCTGCTCCACAGACTGGTCACAAAGCTGCCCTCTGGGTGCTCCCTAGAACTCGGCGGGGGTGGGGTGCTAGCGCCTCATCCGTATGGAGAGGAAACCACTGGGAGACAGACTCGGCAGTGGCAGGGCCCAGCGGGGGGCCGGAACATCTGTCCCTTTCTTCTTCACCCACTGTCATTTTGCCTGTCCTACCCGAACTTAAGGCTCCACACTCTGTCTGCCGTGCTCCTCGCACCCGCAGGAGGGTGGTGTGATGTGCGGAGAGGCATGGGGCAGGGATGGGCAGCTGAGAGGCGGGAGGTAAAGGGATTTTCATGGCACTAGCATTGTGCCCCCCCCCCCACACACACACACACGCTGTCTTCCTGCGCCGGGTCCCCTCTCGGTGTGACAGTTGGGATCAGATTGGAGCTGCATTTTGTGGTAAATGGACGGTTCGGAAGGAATACGTAAGAGACCATTGAATCCGTCTTTCGAGGACAGATTTGTGATCAGATGGTCACTGTTGTCCTGGGCTTCCTAGTCAACGGAAACATCACTGTGAATGTTACTCTTTTTCGCTCAGAAATGCTTTTCTTGCTTTCTGGATTCTCTGTGAGGCTCTTTAGGATTGCGCCTTCTACCCTGTTAAGAGCTCCATAAATTCCTGCCTGTTTCAGGCCTAGATACGAGGTGTGACTTTGTGGCCCGGGAGCAGGTTTGCAATTCAGCCCTCATGCCTGGGAGATCTTCCACCATTGCTGCATGTGGGGTGGGTCGGGGGCGAATCTCATTTGCAGGGGCTTTGGGCTGAGACGCAGGAGCGGTAATCTTGCACGAGCAACACTCCCCACCCCTCTGCTGTCCCCGCCCATCCCACTCGCCCCCCAGAGAGTGGGGCTGTGCACTCAGCGTGACTGCCTCCCCCCAATGGGCATCAGAGGCCCTTGGACTCAGACACGGAGATGGCCTGCATGCGTCTCGCCCTGCCTGGCGTGCCAGGCTGTGCAGCTGGCAGCCCCGGGAGTCACAGCGACGGAACCGAGCCACGGGCCTTACATTCGCTGAGCCATTTGTTGGGGTCCAGCATCAGGTACTGCTTGGTCGTCTCCAGCTCCTTCATCAGCCACTCGTACTTGGCGCGGACCTCGGCGATCCTCTGCTGCCGGTGCTCCAGGATCTTCAGTTTCGCGTTGAAGCACATAACCTCCTGGCAGGAGGACGGGTGGGTTGGTGGAGAGAAGGAGAAAAGAGCCTTCAGCTCAGATCCAGCCCATGCACCCTCTTCTAGAAAGCGCTGCTTAAGCACAGAGCCCTTGGAAAGTGAGCTGGTCACTGGGGAAGCCGGGAGGCACCTGGGCGACCACAGCCAGCTCTCAGCCTTGACAGAGTCAGCTCAGACAAGCCGACCAAGTGCAGGACGGTTGCAGGCATTTCTGAAATACAGAAGGAGCCAGAAAAGCCCCTACCACCACCAGCTTCCCTACCTAGCCTTGGAGCCCTGAAGATGTGTAGACGAGGAAACATGGAGTTCTCCAAATCCTAGGCAAGAGTCCTGTGCTGGACCAGGGCTATGACCTCCCACCCACCTCAGAAGCCTGCTGGGGGGTCACCCTGGGCCTGAGCACCCCCCTCAGAGCCCAGTCCCCGCCCCGGGGGTGTGCTGGGGGACTGCCACCCTGTGGGGAGGAGGCGGCTCACCTTGCTGCTGCCCCCTCGTCGCCGCTGCAGCCGCTCCACGTCGTCGATTTCATAGACTTTAATCTCAAAAGGTTCCCCGAGGCCCCTCTGGGTGCTGCGCAAGGGGCCATCCACCCAGCGGACGCCGGCACTGCTGGCGGGCTTCCTCACGGGGGAGGGGGTGTCGAGGGACAGCGCGGGCACAAGCCTCCGTCTCTGAGAACCTAGAGGGGATTAAGGCCAAAGTTCATCTTTTTAATTTCCATCTTTTAAACAGATTTCCTCCTGGTGCAAGCGACGGGACCCCAACAGGTGCCCCAGTATCTGCGGCAGAGCTGAATCTGAAGTGCCCCAGCCTCCCAACATGTACCTCCACACTCCCTCCCTGAAGCTGGCACGGGGACTTCACCTCCAGATGCTGAGCCAGGCCCCGCTGCACCTCGGAGCCACCTGCAGCCTCCACCTGTGAGACCATGCATGCATGCATCCACATATACACACGCGTCCACACACCAGAACCCACGGACCGGAGCTGTGAGCCTGCTGGGCACACCCTCAGCATGGATGTGTGTTATAACGAGATCCACAAGTTGTTTGTTTTAGGGGGACAGGTCCTAGTGTTTGGGAGTGTAGCAATGGGAGTCCCAGGAAACACTTCCCTTGCTTGTGGCAGCAGTGACGTTGAGGGACTGAGTGAAACAGGTGCAGGAACGAAGAAGCACAAACCGGCAGCTGCAACACAGTCACGGGCATGTGAGTGCAGCGCGGGGAATACGGTCAGTTCTGCTGTGATAACCATCATGTGTGGTGCCAGGTGGGCACTAGAAGTACCTCGGGGTCGCGTCATAAATCACACGGATGTCTAACCACTGTGCTGTACACCCGAAACTGATACACAGCAACACTGAACGTCAACTGCGTCAGTGAACGAGTGTGTCAGATTCTCTTGGAGTTTCGGACGTGGTTGCCGGTCCGTCGATTCCATGAATGAACTGACGTCACCCAGTTCTGGCGCCAACTGCTGAGGCCCCCTGCCCTCTTGTCTCCTGCAGAGGTGACTGCGAGACCTGCTGAGGATGGGGCAGGGACAGTGCTCAGATGACAGGAAATGCACTTGGATGCTGCAGAGGCGCTTCAGAGGGAGAGAGGGTGTCCTCACGGTGCTCGAGTGCCCACAAGCCACAGCATCCCTGGGAGAGGACTGACCACAGGGCCCTGGTCTGGGTCCCACACAGATGTGATTTCTTGGGCTCACCGCACGCACTGCCATCTCCACCTCTGAAGCAGAGGACCCTGCTTTCTGCAGATCCCAGTCTCTGCCAGCGACCACTGCCTTCCAGTTGCTGTGGGGGCGGCAGCTCAGCCGGGCAGGAGTGGCATGGGGCCCCATGGACACAGCCCGCACCAGCCCGCTCCTCCTGCTCGATCACCCCTGCTCGTCAGCCCAGCACTCCGTCCAGATGGACAGAGGTCACAGATGTAAAAAGACATTGATGCTGACAACTGCCAGCACGGCTTTGCTACATGAAACGGCCCCCACTGGTCAGTGCTGGTACTTTAATGAAACTTCCAACCAGAAACTGAGCCCCCTCTGCCCGCCACTCCTGCCTCGGCTGCCAGCTGTGTGCGTTGAGAGCGGCCACTGCCCAGTCACAGCCCATCTGTCCATCCTCTCCAGCGCTGGTTCTGACGTTGGGCCTGCCATTTCTGACATCGCTCAGTCCAGACGGAAGTGCCACCCTGAATTGGAAGATGCCGCCTCTTCTTCAGATGTCAGGACACCCCCGAGTGCTGAGGCCTGTCGGCCCTCCTGCCGGGGAACGTGCTTGTCCAGCCTGCCCCCGAGAGCCCACATCGGCAGCTGCCCCTGCCCCACCGCTGCCTCCCCCCAGACTCAGGTGTGGGCACCAGGATGACAGCGGTCAGGAAGCACAGAGCACGAGTGTGAAAGGAGCCATGGACATCAGAGATGAGAGAGAGGGAGAGAGAGAGTCAATCTGTGTGATTTCCCTGACGCAGAGGACCGAGCTCCACGGCCTCCCAGAGGCAGGGCGATGCTGGCTGGCCTGGCTGCTGTGGAGTTTCCACTGGAAGGTGAACTGTTTCCAAGCTGGGGATGAGACAGGGCAGCGCCCAGGGCCCCAGAGTTCTCTTTTAGGCAGAACCATAAGACTACATTGGAGCTGGAAAGTTCCGGAAAAACTAAGCGATGCTGCACGTTGTGGCAAAACGCGTCACATGTGTGCAGTGACGGAGGTGAAAATGGACCCACTGTGCGGCCCGTCGTGTAAAGCACAACACACGTGGTTCCACGCAGTGCACGCTGCTTGGCACTAAGCAGCGGTGTCCTTGGTTCACGTGTTTAGCATGCTTTTATCACTAATGTCTTAGAGTGCACGTTTTCTACTTACATAAGGAAGCTTGCAGCAGCCTCATACGTCTTGTGTTTGCCGTGTTGTTTGATCGCATCGTTTTGTCCTGTGCTGATTTGATCTCGGTTGTTTCGCACGGGCTGTGCAGGCTGGTAGCCTGGGGGCGCCAGGTAGGACCACGCGGCGCGGGCGAGCGGCGGGCTGTGCCGCCCGGGCGTGTGCAGGTGCACTGTCTGGTGTGCGCACAACGGCACGATCACCAAACCACGTGTCTCAGGAAGTCTCCCTGCCACATTAAGCGGCACGGACTGCACGGTAAATCTTGTAGCTGCTCTGCGTTCAAGGTGCAGCCTGACATGGGCCTCCCTTTATCTCTGCCACCACATCCAACGAGAACATCCCCCTGCCGCTTTAGTCTCACTCTGTGGCCCAGAGGCCATGCTCTTGCCGCCCGAGCCTGGGCGCCCATCACAGCGGCGGCACCTACGCGTCCCTGGGGCAGAGCTCAACCCGTGTGTCTCCGCAGCTTCCTCCCGGTGCTGCGGACCCTCCCTTCCTCTCAACGCTCCCCACCCCCCAACTCATGCTGCCGCTCAGCAGCACACCCTGGTTCCCGGGTCTCTGCCCCGCACATTTTGCCCCTTCTCTCCAACGAGATCACAGGCTTCTCAGAGTGGCCTGTCTTCTCGGCTGCCTGCCCCTGCTCTGCCACACTTGAAACGTCCCGGCCACGAAGCTCTAAAAACGCAAAGAACGGGCCTGGTCACTGTTTAACGACTGAAAATAAATCTGGATCGTCTTAGGGAAAGGAAGTCACGCTACCACCAACATTCTGTGTATCGTCTGAATCACTGCACGCGACGTGGGCATCAGAGAGACCACGGCAGTTCCCGGCTAGCCCCTCACTTTACTTCCTATGTGAGTCCGTTGAAGCCCCGAGAGGAAAGGTGTGCCCCAAAGTCACAGTGTGGAAGCCCACGGGCCTGCTCTGTAGCTCAGCCCTCCCACTGCCCTGTGCTGTGGCCAGTGGAACAAGCCTGATTCCTTGCACCCTACACCTGACCGTGACGCTCCGGGAAATGTTTGCTTGTTTCTACTGCTACACGCACTACGACGCGCTCAGAGAGCTCATGGTTCCCTTCCGAGACTTCCTTCTCTAGTTCATTTTCACTAAGTAACCGAAACATTAAAATTCTCCAAGTTCAAAAGCACTTCCTGATAAAGGGTGGCCGCCTGTCTCTCCTCCGCAGCCCCAACATCTCCAGTAACGTGAAATCCAGCCGTCTAGCCAGGAATGTCCTTCGGGGAGTTTTATGGCTTCTCTTAAAGATGCTGCTTTTGATTTATGCTGATCATGTCTGACAGCCAGCATTTCTCTTAATAATAATGATAAGTAAGTGAGACAAGGTCACTTGACCTGAGAGGAACGCATCTCTGCTGCCACATCTACTTTGGCGCGGGATCGACGGCAGCGGCTCACCAAGGCCCAGTGTCCTTGGCACTTGATATAAATCCCATCTTTGGCACCTTGCCAGGCGATTTATTTTACACCATTTTCCTTTAATAGCCTGTAAAGGGTCTATGGAAGGAGGGGACCCTGGAGCAGGAACATGTGCTGGGTCCGCTGTCCACCCTCCAGGGAGTTACTTTTACAGTTTTTCCTCCTTTTGACTCCCACATAACAGCCAGACCAAAAAATGCAAGTCTTGAAAAATGAATAGACGATACTGAAAGAATGAAATGGACTGGTGGATTCGAGCCACTAAAGAGTACGTGAAAGCCCTCTGCAACATACAAACACGTGTAGCCACATAGCACACGTCACACAATCAATAATTGGGACATTGACGACCAAGACTTGTGGGTGTGCTGTGGCGGGGGGGTCATGTTGGGCGGGCCAAAAAGTCTGTTTAGTTATATCCGTAAAATAAAACACGCATTTTTCATTTTCACGAATAACCTTATTCATCTGGATACTCTGAGTATGTCAGCTCTTTCCCGCTATTGGCTGCTGGTGGGTAGAGGCCAAGGGTGCTGCTAAACACCTTCCAACACGTAAGACAGCCCCACCGCAGAGAATTATTTGGCCGAAATGTCAGTAGTGCCAAGAAACTTTGCAAACCACTTCTGACACGTTCGATTAGTCATAGCACCTTCTTCATACGCTGCACAAATCATTTTTTTGCATTTCAGTTGCATTTGTACCTTTCTTAAAATAATAAAGCATAATATGCCAAAAATGTTGCTTATTTTCTTCCATCTTCAATATTAAAATGGCTGCACAAAAATTCACCAATTTTGTCAAGTTTCTTTTTAAAGGCACCCTGATATAACAGCTGTCACAATACAATCTAACCAAATTGTTTAAATAAAGTTAAAAACAACTAAGTGCTACTACAGCCATCACAGGGAAAAAACCGTAACGGACTTTTGGGCCAACCCAGTATTTCAGGCCCCATTGGCTTCTGCGCCACTGGGTCAGAGGGGCAGTCACTCTGGCCATGAGCAGACCAGCCTGGGCTCGGGGGGAGGGCCCATGGGGGAACGGGCAGCTTCATCCCCACGGCTGCCGAGTGTGGGGTGGGCACTGCTGGCTGCCGGGTGCCCTGCCTTTCATCTGAAGCCCTATTTGATGCCCAAACGGTAGGTCCGTTTTCACAGTGACAACCTCCATGCCATGGCCCCAGCCACGCCTGCAGGTGACAGGCTGTGAGGCAAGGAGAGACAGTGCCCCTTGCCACCTGAAGAGCAGGGCAGCAGCAGGGTCCCAGCCCTCGGTCCTCCCCGCCCCCATGCCCAGCGCCTACCTGAATTGGGGCGTTTCTTTGGGGTCTTGAGACTGCGGCACCGGCCGCCCACGGAGCTGCTGTTCTCGCTCATGGAGTCCTGGGCGGAGGACGCGCTGCCCGTGGCCTCGCTGTCGCGCATCATGCTCTCATAGCCGCTGCTGCCACCGCTGTGGTAGAACAGTGCCGTCTTGCCCATGGCCGGGGGCAGCTCCCCGCTCAGCACGCTGCTGTTGTCGCTGCCGTGGCCGCTGCTGCAGCGGTGTGGCTTCCGCGGAGGTGTGACCTTGCTGTAGGGTGATGGCAGCAGGGGCGCGGCAGCTGGCTTGTCATCGGGGCCCCCGGCGCGCTCCTCATCGGGCCCGGCCCGTGGCTGCAAGGCCCGGGGCCCTGAGCTGCCCTGGAGCAGCTCGGAGATGCGCCCATTTACCGCGCGCAGCGGCAGCTTGGCGGCCAGGCCAGAGCCCCGGCTCCGGCTCAGTGACTGTGTGGACCAGGACATGTGCTTCCCACTTGGGGCCGGGGTGGAGCTCTGGCCCACCGACTGTGGCAGGGACTTGGTGGAGAAGCTGAGCGTCTTGGTGGTGGAGGTGGCCAGGCTGCGCGCTTTGGGGCTGGCCAGGAGCAACTTGCTCACAGCTGAGATCTTGGACTGGCTGGCCTTGGGTGAGGCCCCGGCCGACTGAGGGGCACAGGGGTTGGTGGGCGAAGCGCCAGCACTGCGGCCCAGGCTCCTCCCCGTGCGGGGCATGGTGCTGTCCTTGCTGGCGTGCAGCCGGGAGCTCATGGAGGACAGGCTCTCGGCCCGCTCCAGCGAGAGGCATTCGTAGTGGCTGACGGTGGTCCGGCCCAGAGAGTTGGTCCTGCTGGCCAGCTGCTCCAGCTTGGCACTGAAGAGCTTGCTGCTGCTGCTGGCATCCTTTGCCTTGCCACTGGGCTCGTCCGGGAAGCTGGCTAGGAAGGGCGCAGGCTGGTTCAAGGGGCTACTGGTACTGCTGCTGCCGGCACTGTGCTGGGGGCTGGCCCGGTTCTTCTGGTCCAGGCTTGACTTTCGGACTGGTGGCAGAGGCGGGGTGCCTTTGGGCCGAGCCAGGACACAGTGCTTGGGTGACGCCACCTTCCTCTCTAGGGTTGCCTTGGAGGACTGGCTGCCCAAAGCGGGGCCGATGCCACAGGTCTCGGGGACACAATGGTAGAAAAGGCCGTCTGGCTCCTCCTGCCGGCTGGCTTTCTGGAAGGCCCTGGGAAGACTGCTTGACTTCAGGCTTTTGCTGGGAGGCACGGGGGTCGGGGCGGCCCCACCGGGCAGGGCCGTCTCGCAGCCATCCACCACCCTCCTGACGTTGTCAGTCCCTGGGGAGGCAGACACCTCACCGCTGCTGCTGCTCAGCCTGTCGCTGGGGCTGGCCTTGCTGTCCTGCCCCCGCTCTGCTGTGGCCTCAGGCTTCCCGGGGCCCGTGGCCGTCTCATACCTCATCCCTTCTTCGCTGGGACATGCATCCTCTTTCTGTACCTCCTCTTCTCGTTTTAGCCACGGGTCCTCAAACATCATCTCTTTCTTTGCTCTGGTGTCCTTTCTCTCCTGGGATGGGGCTGCTTTGGGGTCGGCGCCAATGGACGCCTCAGGCTCCTGGACGGGCCGGGGGCCCATGGCGATGCAGGGGTACACCGTGATGTTGGTCTTCATGGGGACGTACCCTTCGCAGCTGCTCAGATTGGCCGTATTGGAGATGGTGACCATGGCCTTGCCAAGGGTGGATATCTTGCAGCCTTTGATGGGGGTGGCTTTGTCGAAAGAGTCGTCCCCTGTTTCAGACAAGATGAGCAAATTCTCACGGCCGGCCTGGGGCCTCTCTCGGCACACCATGGCAGTGCTCTGGAGACCACCAATGAGCTCCGAGGCTGGAGGCTCTGCCATGGCCTCCCCATGCCCAAAACAGGCCTGCGCTACGAAGCTGTGGCACGACCGCTCACCGTCGCTGCCCGTGCTCATCTCACTCAGCCAGGAGCTGATGGAGGACCGCCGGCTGCCCACCTCCTGGCCCTTTTCGTCCAGGCTCAGCTTCGGGAGTGGCAGGAACTGCGTGATGCTGACCTCAGACACAGGCGCCACGCCGGAGTAGCACTCCAGGTCCTCGCTGATGCTGCCGATGATGCTGACAGGCCGTGAGCCCGAGGCCAGGGCCTGCACAGAGCAGTCGCTGTTGAAACTGATGATGCTGGTGGGGCGGCCGCTGTCCAGGACCCCACTGATGGTCAGCTCCTCCACCAGTGTGAACACCAGCTCGTCCTCGCCGTTCAGCTCCAGCGGCTGCTGCACCGTCACTGTGGTGGTGCTCACGAGCTCCTTCTTGGAGTCTGGAGGCATTGCTGCCTGGCTCTCGTACTCAGCAGGGGCCTCTGGGAACCCCTCACTCCCAGCAGACATGGACTTCTTCAAAATCTGGGGGCTCATTCCAACCGGGGGGGTCCGCACCTCGGGCTGTGGCAGGGACTCACTGGACGCTGTGCCAGGGTCCTTGTTCGAGGGCAGCAGTGGGGCGGGAGAGGGCAGGACACCCTTCTGGGTGTAGACCTTGCACCTCTGGGAAGGGGAGCTGGCCGGCTTGTACTCTGAGGTCTTGGACAGGCTGGCGACCCCCAGCCTGGGGGAGCCCATGGGCCTGGGCTTGCCCTCCACGAACCCGCAGGAGTTCAGGCTCTCGCGGCTGCTCTGGAGGCTGGGGCTCTGCACGAGCTGGGAGGCGCTGTGCTGGCTGCTGCTGCTGCCGCAGGGGATGCTCCGGGGTGAGGCTGGGGCAGGGCTGCCGGGGAGGGTGGCGGCCGGGACCGGGGAGGGGTTCCTCGGCACCCTGGAGGCCAGGGGTTCATCACCTTCTCTGTCGGTCAGCTGGCTGTCTGACCCATTGTCTTCCTTATCAGACTCACAGAGCAGGGTGGCCCCAGCCGTGGGGCCCAATGGGGGGCACTTGCTTGCCTGCTCTGCCCCGAACTGGGCAGGCAGCTCCTCGAATGGAAATGGACTGGGCTCCTCACTGCCGTCGATGCAGTCCAGTCTCTCCTGCAGCTCGGCAAAGGTGTTGCACTTCAAGCAGTCCCTCTCTGGTTTGCGGGCAGCGGCCTCTCCGGCCTCCGTGGGCCGGCTGTCGCCCCTGCTCTTCTGCAGGGCTGGCACGATGGGGACAAAGTCGGGGGGGCCCTCATTGTCAGTGAGCTCCTTGTCCGAGAGCGCCGCGCCGTTGGGCCCGATGTAGATGACCGTGTCGCAGGACTGCTCGCTGCTGGAGGAGTAGTCGGGGTCGCTGGACAGGTGAGGGACGGCGAAGTCAGGGTCCACCGCAGCCCTGGTGTGGAAGGGCCTCAGCTGGGTGGGCCTGCGCATCCGGCCTTCTTCGCAGGAGCTCTCTCCCCCGGAGGAGCTCGACGTGTACTGGGGGCGAGAGGGAAGCAGTCAGCGCGGGCAGCTTCCAGGACACCCTTTCTGGGAGTCCCTGCCCTGCTGGCTAGATGCAGGCTCTTTGGGCACCTCCCACTCCCCGCTGGCCCTCCTGCCAGGCCGGTGCACGCTGCTTTCCACATCATGGCCGCATGAACAGAGGGTGACCCCCATGGGGCACGTGGGGAAACAGAGGCTGCTCATGAGAAGAGGTGACCGGCCCAGCAGGCCCTGAGTTCCTACTGGGGCACTGGGTACCACAGAACGCTGGTTGGAAAAACTTGTGTTTGATTTTTTAAAAAGCTACAAAAAAGAAGGGGGAGAAAGCCCCACCCGTGGCCAGCTGGCCCTGGGTCAGAGTGACCACCACCTCGAACACTTTCTCATGCCACCCCTGTCCTGCCGTGGCTTCTGCCTCAGACAATGAGTCCAGTGGTTTCTAGCAGATTCTTAGCCCCAACCAGAAACCAGTGAATTAACAGGGCGGAGCTCAGCAACCTGAAAACGCCTCCTGGAAACACAGAGGATGTGGGGCCACATGAGCAAGGAATTAATCTTGGGGGTCACCCAGTTGAAGGACACAGGGCGCAGTCTCGGTCTATGTCAGACCAAGGCCGGTGAGAGACACCGTACTTCCTGTCCTTCCCAAACGTCCCATCTCGAGGCAGCGATGCATCCGAACCATGTAAAGTGGACGGACCAGTGCTCTTGGTTAGGGGACCCAGGCTGGATGACGCGGATGGGCACCCACGGTGGGGACTGGAAGTGACTTCCTTCTGCAGCAACGGCACGAAGCCCTTCCTGCCCCCAGACGGACCCTGCGCACCCGTGGCCCAGCCCTCGGGGACTGGAAGCACTGGTGGGGCTTTTCCTGGCTCGGCTCCCCCAAGGCTCCGCCCTATCAGCGCACCCCCAGCGGGCTCCTCACCTTCGTTTTCTTCTTCTTCATCCGCAGGACCCGAGAGGCGATCTGCACGGTGGACAGGGTCTCAGCGTAGCTGCCGGCCGCGGCTGAGACGTGCGCAATCATGGTGGTGCGGCAGTTCACGTTGCCCAGGGACTCCCGCAGCAGCATGGTCAGCTTGCTCTCCCTGTGGGCGGGGCGGGGTGGGCGGGGGCTGCGTCAGTGGCCACGCCTCGCCTTGGCCTTCAGGCCTCAGTGTGGCTTTAGGGGGCGGGCAGGGGGCTTTTCTTTGCCTTGGTATGATGTCAGACTAATGCACATCATGGCCTAGCGCAGGGCCATCTGCAGTTGGCAGCTGCGCCAGTGATTCGAACTCCAAGGACAGAGTTCATGCCAAACGCCCCCCTCGGCACTCCTGAGCCGGCTGTGACGTGCGCTCCTGTGAGTCTGTGCACATGTGACATAACGAGGCCTGGGGACAGAAGCCAGAGGGAGGCGGCTTGTGACCGATGACTCAGCGTGCACACGGGTCTCTTCCGCCAGTTCCGGCACACGGGCCATCCCCGCCACAGAAAGCAGCGGCCCAGCTGTGACCTGGCACTGGACATTTCTGTGCTCATAATACCTGCGAAATTCCTTTTGCCAAGGAGTTGCGGCCACTTTACTGCTGTTGGCTCTTAACTCCCGTGTTTGCACAGAGTATTAATAAAGGTATCCCTGCTCCTGATAAGTGGCGAAACACAGACGCAGGCCTTAGCAGTTACTCAATCAGCAACAGAACGTGGAACATTCTAGAAAAACTTCCAGTAGGGACTTTGCAGGTACAGTGCGGAGGATCCAGGGCCCAGGAGTTTACAGACTGTGTTTGTAATCTCTTTAAAAACAGACCTGGAGGAGCGGCTCCTGCTTTCCCATTGCTCTGCTCGTCCCAACGTTCTGCCTGCCTGGCTTCTGAAAGGCTCTGCTTGCGTCGCCCTCAACCCACCGCCTCTCAGCAGCCGCCTAACGTCACTTCACCTCTGCAGCCTCTTTGTTCCCCTCGCCCTACGTTCACATCGTGTGTTGTGTCCTATCAGGTGAGAGGGGCCTGTCCTGCCATCTGTGCCCCCATCGGGCTGTCAGTCAGCTGCCCCCGCACAGCTCCCTGGAGAGGGGCTGCCCAGCGCGCAGACTCGGTGTGAGACGCAGGCCGCTGTCAGTGGAGATTAGGCCTTGGAAATGGGGAAGGCATTTCACGCGTGACCTGCACCACCCTTCAGGGAGGAAAGGCCGGCCTGAGAGCGATAGTTCTTCCTTTCCATCTGGGACCAATTAAGGTGTCAGTTTGGGGCTGCTGGGCTCATCTGGCTCAGTTCCAGGGCGAGTTAAAAATATATCAGGGTTTCCCTTCAAGCAAAAGAATCAGTGATAAAAGTGGTGGGAGGAGAGTATTATAACCGAATGCTTATGTCTTCCCCAAATTCGTTTGTTGACCTCCTACCCCCAGTGTGATGATGTTTGGAGGCGGGGCCTTTGGGAGGTGATGAGGGTGGGGACCCGGTGAACTGGACTGGTACCCTTGGGAATGAGACCCCAAAGAGCCACCTTGCCCCTTGTGAGGTCATGGCAACCAGGTGGTCATCCACGAACCACGAGGCCGGGCCTCACCGCACACTGAATCTGCCTGAGCCTGATCTGGGACGTCCCAGACTCCAGCACCATGAGAGAGCATTTCTGCTGTTTAAGCCACCCAGTCTGTGGTGTTTTTGTTACGCCGGCCCAAACTGGGACAGAACGGCAAGGCAGGTGGAGGGGATGTGGAGGAGGAAGGCAGCCTGGCTGTAAACATGTAACTCCTTTCCAAAGGAATCCAGAGGAAAGTCCCAGACCAGCCAGTGCTGACGCCCAGACGGGGAAGTCAAGGCCCAGTCCTGGCAGGCGTTTTCAGCAAGGACACTGAACCTCTGTGAGCCTTGGGCTCTGTCTTCCATGAGGGTCAAGCTGTGACCCCGTGCAGCCAGTTCTTGGTGCTCGTAGTGGTTAGGTCCTATGCAGTCTCTGTAGTCACCGGATTTGTGACCACAGGGCCATGGCTCCTGGGAAACTCGTGGCTGCGGTTCCTGAGGGCCCCTGGGTCACACCATCCCGTCAGGTGACCACACATAACCTTGCTACGTGTGCATTTCTGTTCCAAGTTCCTTATTTAATATACATTTCTTACAAAGAACGGACTGCAGGCACTCATTTCTTCACAATAAAACACCAGCCGAGAAGGGTGTGACTCTTTTCCTGACTGCGCACGTCTGTGAGGAAGGACATGGCCACTGGTTTGGGGTCATGAGTTAGTTTTAGCAAGCAGCCAAGCTTGCTCTATGAAATCTTCAAGTGACAAGACTCGACTGTCCCAGGAAGCTTCCAACCGTAAGTCTGATTAATCAAGTGCTCTTTGCTGAAGGCACAGCCCACGTGTTCGTTGCTCTGACCCAGTGTGGGGTCTCAGGAACAGACACCAAAGACAGAAAAGGACGGGCGTAGTGTTGGCATAGCAAACTGTTTGCCCTGCCCGTATCCACATGAGGCCCCAGCCATGAGAGATCACGGGACTTTGTTTAAGTCCACATTGTGGGAAGAAGTGAGGGCATGGGTGTTGCCTGGCAACCAGCACTGCAGCTCCCCTGACGGCCAGCAAGACGCATCCACCAGGCCCTCCAGACTCTGAGACACGCCCTTACGGGGGTGAGAAATGGCAACCACAGAGCTTTGGTTTTCCCCACCTCACCACAATTAATCCTTTCAAACAAAGGCAATGAAGCTGGGGACAGAGGTGAAAGACGGGGCAGGGTACTCGAGGCTGCAAACAGCAGGTTTAGCTCCGTGTCTCCGGTGGGAAAATGAACAGGTTTAAAGAGTTCCAAGGATAACGGTCAGCGCAAACTCAGTCCGCACCTTGGCATCCAGGCTGAGGCCAGAGAAGAGCAGAGCTCAGGGGCAGAGCTGCTGATCCCCAAGCTGCAGGGCCAGCCTGGCGGGGGTGGGAGCGGATCTAGGGGCTCCGAGACATGGGGGAGGGTCCTGGCCGTGCAGGGCAGGCTGGGCAGGAGCAGAAGGGGACAGCACAGAGCCCCTGGGACCTGCGGCCATGTTTTATCCTCACGTAGTCCACCTCCCTCCCACCCCAACCACACACAGCAACCACACACACCTTTTAAAAATGATTTTTGGCCCTCGCCAGCTAGCTCCATTGGTTCGAGCACCATCCTGATATCCCAAGGTTGTGGGTTCCATCCCCGGTCAGGGCACAGACAAGAATCGACCAGTGAATGCATGAATAAGTAGAACAACAAAGCAATGTTTCTCCCTTTTTCTCTCTCTCAAATCAATAAGTAAAATGATTTTTAGAAAAATGTCTTGCTTTTGAAAATAAGTCAACCTTTTATTAGATGTAGCAAGAGAACACATGAATAAAGTTTAATTAATACTTTGAAAAAGAACATGAAACAGCAACTAGTACCCTAGGACAGGAGCTGATGAACTAGGGCCCATGGGCCAAATCGAGCCCACTGCCTGTTTTTATAAATAAAGTTTTATTGGAACACAGCCACACCTACATATTGCCTCTGGCTGCTTTCCCACTACAACAGAGTTAAGTAGTTGTGACAGGACCCGCACAGCCCACAGAGCCACAAATGTGCACTCTCTGGTCCTTTACAAGAAAGGGTGCTGACTCGAGCTCCAGAGTGAGGACACGCCTTGGAATCATCCCGGACACAGTGCGGGGAGGGAAGTCTTAACTTCTTTATCGCTCAGTAATCTCTTTCTGATTTGACTGTTGTTGCCTGCACTGTCTCTCTCTGTTTTTAATCCTCACCTGAGGAGATATTTATTGATTTTTAGGGAAAGAGACAGAGAGAGAAACATCAGTTGGTTGCCTCCCACATGCACCCCCACTGGGGATCGAACCTGCAACCTTTCAGTGTATGGGACAATGCTCCAACTCACTGAACCACCTGACCAGGGCTGTGTTGTCTCTCTTACAGTTCAGATGTTTCACGGAGGGAAAGCCCAAGTCAGCACCAAGGAGAAAGGCAGAGGGACCGAGAAGTGCTGAGCATTAGAAATCACGGGGCACCAGGCCACCGCCAGGGCCCATCTTCCCAAAGCAGCTGCGAGGCTGCTAACACTCGCCCAGCTCAGGAACCCCTTGGCGTCTGCAGCAGCTCCTGCAGGAGGCACTTGGGGAGTGCTGACCCTAAGTAGGGCACTGTGCCGGTGCTGAGAAGTGCAGGGAGCGGGACTGGACCGCTCTCAAGGAGCCCGCCATCCAGTGAGGGAAGCAGACACGCAGAGACACACTGGGGTGTCCCTTGTTAACACTGATGACAGAAGACCAATCTCAAAGAGCATGAGGTAAGGAAAGACCCCTGGAGGCTGGATCATGTCCCTGCCACCCCTGTGAGAGACCACCCGGCCCTCAACGGGTATGGCCCAGTTCTACCTCTTAGGCTGGGGTCCCCTCCATGTCAGGAGGCAAGGATGGAGAAAGACCCTGTATTTCCTTGAGGTCCCCAAACCTCAACAAAACCCTAAGAAGTTCCTTTCTAACAGGGCAGTGTGTAATCGGCAGTTCTTTATTCTCCAGCTTCCACCTGTTGTCTGGGCCTCTCCGCCTGTGTCAAATTTGTTTTAATCCTCTCCTGAGGACATGTTTGTTGATTTTTAGAGAGAGAGAGGCAGAGAGAATCATTAATGTGGCAGAGCAACATCAATCGGCTCCCTCCTGTACGCGTCCCAACAGGGGACCGAACCTGCAACCTTTTGGTGTATGGGAGGATGGTCCAACCAACCGAGCCATCCTGCCAGGGTATGTCAACTCTTAATGGTACACTGAAAGAACGGAGCTTAGTTCATCCAGAAAACTAATGAAGCCCCAGAAGAACTTGCAAGAGAAAGATTCCTGTGGGCAGCAACAGAAACCGCAGCAGACAGAGAAACCACAATGAGGCGCACCCCCGGGTGCACCCCAGCACACACATGGGGGTGCTCTTTCTTACCGTTAGTGTCTGAGAGTGCAAACCGCATACTCAGCAAGGTAACAGGTGTCAGATGTTCAGATCAAGATAACAGCTACCAACGAAACAGCAAGAAAATATCTGAATTCCTCACATTCTTAAGGATATGACCCTGGAACTACGTTGCATTTCAGTAAGGATCCCAGCTCCCAGCCACTTGACCCGTGAACGGCCAGAACGTGTTGGTCAGCCTCAACCAGCGAGCCGGACAGGCTGGGCAAGGGTTCCCAGGTGTCGAGCCCACTCCGAGAGTGCTGGTCAACCAGCCCCACCTACCCCAAACCCCAGGCCCCCGCGCCCACCCACTGACATCAGGAGGGGCGGGGAGAAGGATGAGGAAGAAGGAATGGAAAGGAAAAGCAGACAGACAGGAGGTAGGATCAAATCATGAACTTGACACAGCTTTTCGGCTACGCAGATAGCACTCCACACGCTCCTCTCCGACCTCCTTCTTGTCCACATCCTGTTGGGCTGTGAGCACCCTTCTCTCCTGTCACCTGAAGGATCACCAGTGACCTCCAGAAGCCAGGCCCACATACCCGGGGCCGGGTTCCTGAGAAACCAGCACCCATGGCCCCGCTTTTCTGGCCATGGTGGGCAACCTGTGTGGTTATTCACCCCTCATCCGAGAGGGAGTTGTGCAGAGGACAGGTGGTGTCACCATCCCACTGCATGGGGACCATTCTTAGGCCTGTCTGTCTTCCAGGTCCCAAGCAAGTGCCTCAATTTGTGACCCTGTTGAGTTGTGACAGACAGAAATACATCCCTCTATAGGGGGAAATCACTTCCCTTGAGTTTACTTATTTGTAAGGGACTTGATGACGCCCATTTGTGATGGCTTTGTGGATATTCGTATCTTTGGATGAAGGCTTTGTACACCTTTCTCCGTGGAAGTCACCTGAGAGGCAGGAGCGGCATCTTCTCAGCAATTCCCTTCAAGGATGCCAACATTTTAGAGCATGAATTATCTGATTTCTGGTTCTAGAGAAGTACCAAAGCTTCGTACAGGCCCAGCTTTCCTAACAGCATTTTCAAAAGGAGTCACATGACCTCAGAGTGCTTGGTGTTCAGCTACAGCTAGGGGTCCATTTGTCCTGTGAAAGCACAGGCAGGTGTCTGCTGGGGGATGCTGGGGTGGAGGGCGCGCAGCGGTGGTGACCTAGACAGAGAGGCACAGCCCCCAGGTCTCCGGTGAGAGCGACTCCAGCTGGAATCGTCACGCACTGGCAAAAACAGTGTTCCGGGTCTGGTATGTGGGTGGGGGGTGCGCTGCCAAGCACCGGCATTCAGTGTACGAGATGCGTTTGCTCCTCAGACAAGAGCTCAGAAGGGGACCCCGCAGAGAGTCACCTGTTCCTAGCTGAGGGACCACCTTTGAGACCCGACCATCAAGTCACCTGGTGTGAGTTCATGCCTCGCTTCACCTAAGACCACCTGTTGGTGGAGGCCCTGAGACCACAGAGTGGGCACGGTTATCTACTGCTCTCTAATAGTAGGGATCGAGAGAACAGAGATAGTAACAACAACACTCATATTCTCTCCCTGGAGAGCCCTGAGGTGCGTACAAATGGCATCATTTTGGATTTTGAAATCCTCTGAGGCAGAGTAATCAACAGGAGACATGTTCTCCCTCACGCCACCTCAGTTACCTAGAACGGGCACCAGGGTGACTCCAGAACTTTGGGGACAGTCCCCAGTGAGAAGTGGGACGAAGTGAGGGTGCGACAGGGACCTGCTACTCGAGGTGAGGCTGTAGTCGCCCCCAGCAGCACCGGGCACATGACAAGTGTTCACAGGCGCTCATGGGCGGACATCAGAAAACACGTGTCTGAGTGGAAAGGCAGTTCACACAAGCTAGAGGTCTCGCATCGCAGGGATGGGTCGGGGCCAGTGAAATCTGAGTTATGACTCTGACAGTTCGCTGCTCTTCCTGTAGGAAAATGAAGTCCAGGGAAACCTGCGCTGCCTGGACTCATTTAATCCTGGACGTCAGGGTTCCGTTTCTCTGAGTAAGATAAAATTCACATCAATTCAGCCTACTTCATGAGAAACGCAAGCCATAAACAGTGAATAGTCTCAGTGGAATATTTTAAGAGACGTACATGATGTAACTTGAATTTACAGCTAGCCAACGGAAGATTTCAAGCTAAAATCTAACTAAGAAAAGCCTATCTAATCAGGTTCAATCTCATTTAACAAGACATACTGGTTATAAGACATGGGCTCACTTTTAGAAATTAAATGTGTTCCATGAAAACTGTTTTGCACTATTCACTTGCTCAACAACTCATTCCTTTTTATACAGAGCAAGGAAAAGCCTCCCCCTGGTCTCAGCTGTTGATCACTCGGAATTAGTAGAATCTGAGTTACTCTTGAGATTCTAAAATCTAAGTTCTGCCCAGGAAAATGTACCTTCATTCCAAGGCTGTAGCACCAGGGACGACCTAAGGCATTTTAAAGGTAATTCACATAATAAGAATCACAACGCAGAAAGTCCACTGATCACAGGACACAGCTCTGAGTCCAGGTCGGTAACATTTCTAGGCACAGTGTTAAAGCTGAAAGGGGTCTGCAGGCTCACGAACTTCCTAAGAAAAGGGGTGTCACTGTAACAGGTGATCTGCTGTCTGCCAGAGTATTTTTAATGGCTGAGAATTTACAATCTCCTGGGGCAGCCCATGTGGTATTTTTGAATAGCTTCAATTATTAGAAAGCTCTTCCTTACACTGAACTTAAATCTTCCTTACGCTTCTAACCCATGGGCGCTTGCTCTGTTTTCTACAGGTAAGACTAATCCTTTCGCAAACACTGGCCTCTCACATTTAAAAAGACATTTATTATGTCTCCCTTAAAAGTTCTCTTACTTGGGAATATTCCATGTTCCCTCCATTGCTCTTCAAATATTCGGTTGGTTCTCTAAGTTCACACTAAGCCCCTGTCTTCCTGCTACACAGTTAACGCTCCCTCTCTGCTCAGACAAGTCTCAGCTCTCATGCAGTAAGGAACATGGCCTTGCCCAAAGGGCAGCCTAGACTTTGACCTCAGCCTTTGGGAGGTAACCTGTAACACACCAGTTAGGAGTGTCTTTGCTTAGGGTAGGGACTGGCCACACCAGGCCTTACGGCCGTACCCTATAGTCGTGGGCTGGGGCTGGCTGTGCCAGAAAGATCAATGATGTGATTTAGGTCAGGGGCTTTGGGTCACGAGTATCCATCAACCTGGAGACCGATATCCAGCAGGAACTCAATAAATCAATACACAGTAAAGCGCCGGTAAACACTGCCCAACGAAGCTTCCCACGGCAATACGTGGTGCACATTGTCACAAATCAGCAGCGGGAGGGTAACACGTTTTGACTCCACAGGAGTGGACCACGGAAGCTTTGCATGTGAAAGCCTCCTAAACTCTGCCCTATGCTTTTCTTCCGTTGGCTGATTGCAGTCTCTGTCCTTGATCTGTAATAAACAACCGTGGGAGTGCATTCAGTGAGTCCCTGATCCCTACTAGTGAATTAACAAACCTGAGGTGGGTGCCAGGACTGCTCCCCACCTGCAGGTGGTATCGGAAGTGAGCGTGGTCTTGTGTGGACTCCTCCCCCCGCCTCCTTGTAGTGGCCGTCAGAAATCGTGGGGAGACTTGGCAGTCTGGGCACTGCGCCCTCAAATCTTACACTTTGGCTGATTCGAGGTAGCTCTTTCAACAAGATCCTAAGAACCTTGACCGCAAGAGCTGGCCGTTTTGATTTTTATTTTGACCTTTCTTTGCAGTAACTTTGAAAAAGTTTAGAACTTGTTAGTTATAAGAAAGAAGAGAAAAATCCTAAATTTATTTTTATTTAGTTTAGCATAATCAGGAGCTAAGAATGTCATCACTTCAATAAAAACAAAACAAAACAAAACCCAGTAAGTTAGGAGGCAAGTTAGTAGATATTTCAAATAAATAGAAAACGATAGGTCCACAGGTTTCCCCTGAATTAACAGACTGCTAAAAACTGCACACTAATGGAGTCTGAGATGCTCTAAAGGGGCGCTTGGTGATTTAACAGCAGACCCTCTGCTCTTCCTGAATGTGCAGGCTGGTCTGTGTAGAGGTGTGCTCGCTCCTTAACCCACCTGCAGGGCCAGGTGAGGAGTGCTAATAACGTGTATAACGTTATGCAATTTGGAACGTAGATACTACTCTGTCACTTCTCACATCACCCGAAATTTCACTTACTCTTCAACATTTCTTTGGCCCCCGCAATGATCACTACCCATCGATGCTTTGCAACGGCCACCCCTCTATCCCTGTCACTTTTTAGAGACTTTGCAGAGGCTGACGGCAGCTTTGCTGGGGGAGGGGCAAGGGAATATCTCGGTTCTGTCGCATGATCACCATTATGCATCTTTCAAGTAAAGATGAGCTCATTGTACTGTTTAGAAACTTAGCTGTTCTTCAACGTTAAATCACCCTCAGGTTTAAGAGCCTGTTTTAATCCTAATTCGGAGACCCCTGCAGTAACCCAAAAGGGAGTCTGGTGCCGACGGGGGATGCAGATGGAGCCAAGAGTCATGTTGTCATGGTAACCAGAGCCTCTCCCCTGATGTCTGCTCACCCCTGTCCTTTTCCATGAATTTTTAAAGAATGCTTTGGATGAAAGAAAATGAAGATTATACATGGAATTCTTGATGGAGTGCAACCCTATTCTTGCCTAGTGCCTTCTCTCAGACCTTTCCCGTAGCCTTTCGGCTACACCATCCCTGACCCTCCTGTGCCGTCTCGGTGATAAACGCCCACCTTTAGAACATGCCTATGCTTTCCCACGAGTTGATGTTTGTCTCAGGTAAAAGAGGAACACACGTGAAGCTTATGTTTGATGTGGCATTTTGATGGTGCCTCTTTCTATAGCTCGGGCTGCGGTCACCCTTTGGGGTCGACATTAGAACCGTGTAGAATCTGGGCTTTGAAAATCTGCAAGCATACATCAGGTTCTTTCCAAAGAAATGCATTTAATAAAAAAAAAAAAAAAAGGCAGAAAAACACCTGAAATGGTCTCATGTACTTTTTTCACCTACTCCCTAAGCAAAACCCTGGATGACAGAGCAATGTAGGTACTGGGTGACTTAGGGGGCTTTCACGTCCCAGCTCTGGACACCCAGCTGAGTCGCCCTGCACCACATCCTAGAAAAGCTACAAAGAGGTTAAATAGCATTAGAGAAAAGGTCTAGGCTTGGTGATTACACTGGATTACAATCACGACTACTTCCAGTCTCCAGAGTTCAATTTAGCCGACTCCGTGCTTTCTCTCTATTGAAATAAAATAAACAGAGAAAATGCAAATACGAGAGCCCTGAGCGGTCCGTTCGTTTGCATTCGCTTGACTGTGTCCCATCCTGTGCACACAAAGGCAGGGAGGTCCGATCTCTCTCTTCGGGGACAGGCCGCCTGTCGTGGGCAGCCCTTGTGTTGTAGGACAGCCCTCTGGCTGATGAGGCAAGGCCAGTGGAACAGAACATCACCCTGCTGGGAAGGATGCGGACCAGTCCTGGGAGGACGGATCAGGTGACGAAACGTGTCCCTTCCTGTGATCCCAAGCTCGTATCTGTCCCGGTGCAATGGCTTTGCTTTGAAGTCTGCAGCGCGGAGTTTAAAACAGGATTCTGATTGTCAAGGTCAGGTCGAGCCATTGCTTCCAACCAACGGCCTTCCCGAGTTGAGACTCGGCGGGGGATCCTGAAGGTGCTTCTAGGAGGAGCCGCGGGGCCCATTGCCCCCAAGTCCATTATTCCCCGAGATGGGCATCCTCAGGTGCTCGCCAGATGGGCTGCAGGCCCACGTGACTGCGGCTCTGAGCTGTGTGTTACTTCACTGACCGACGGCCTGGGAGGCCTCCGCCTTATGGAAAGCATGACTGTGGAGACAGTTACATGGTTTTGGGCCCGGAGTGGGCAGCCCGGCGAGGAGGAAGCCACAGAAAACCCTTAGGTCGCTCTCTGCACCGGCGACTGTGCACTCATGACTCCTTGAACAAGGCGGGCCTTTGGGTCGCTCCCGCATCTGTGTTCACCCCAGGTTTTCAGCACAGGATGCCCTGTACTTTGAGGTCTTTCTGTGGAAGTTCTTCCATGTCTACCTCAATCCATGAACCCACTAATTATTCAGAAAAAAAACAGGAAAGACTTCACAGTACT
Organism: Anoura caudifer; assembly: GCA_004027475.1. Taxonomy (NCBI): domain Eukaryota; kingdom Metazoa; phylum Chordata; class Mammalia; order Chiroptera; family Phyllostomidae; genus Anoura; species Anoura caudifer. Next base: position 69,172 of record PVKU01004318.1, on the reverse strand, counting down.
AGCAACTCCCAGGGACTCACGTCCTTGGACATTACTGGCCTTTCCACTTCTTCTTTTATTGTATAACATACATTTACTATTTAAACTACTTTTCAGCATATGGTTCCGCCTTTTGTTTTCCATTCATCTGCTGACGGGCACTGGCTTCGTTTCCCTCTGTTCACTGGGATGAAGACCAATGCCGTGAACATGGGTGTGCAAATACCTGTTCCAGCTGCTGCCTTCCACCCTTTTGGGTATTCGAGGGCTGTCCAGAAGGGATCCAGCCACATACTATGAACATAGAGACATTTACTGAAGAAGATACAAGATACAAGAAACATTGTACATGGGACAATGACACCTCAGTCCCCTTCAAAGTAGGTAGCTTGGGACCTCACACAGTTCTCCCAATCACCATCAGCTGCTCCGTCGTATTTTCCTGAATCTTATTGATGGTCTGAACTCTCTTCCCTTTCAAAGGTGGTTTTAGTTTTGGGAAAAGCCAGGAGTCACAGGATGCCAAATCTGGGCTGTAGTGGGGCTGAGTCACCTGGATGATTTGATGTTTTGCCAAAAAAACTCTTCCCGAGACATGACACATGAGCAGGCGCCTTGTTGTGATGAAGCTGCCCCTAGCTGCAGGCTTCTGAATCATCCTAATAGTTTCTGCGGAGAAATGTTCAAGCTTCACTCAAAATTTGATGCAGATTCATTGCTCTGTTCGCTGGATCATTTTGAATGTGACAGCCACACAGTAAACTTACTCATACCACTCCCACTGACTAGTACAGTGAAGTCATCATTGTTCACGCATGCGCATTCCAGTCCACTCTCCTCAGCTGCCAGGTTACATCGATGTCACTCAAACAGTTCTTGTTATATTAACAATGGCTGGACTTTTTCCAGACACACCAGGAGAGGAACAGCTGGCTAATATGACACTTCTAAGGTCAACTTTTTGGGGAACTACCACACAATTTGGCCCAGCAGCCATAGCATTTTACATCCTCACCAGCAGTGCACAAGGGTTCCAGTCTCCCCACCTCCTTGTCAGCACTTATTTTCTGTGTTTTTGAAACAGCCTTCCTCATGAGTGTGTGATGGCATTTCACTGCGGCTCTGGTTGTGCTTCTCTGGTAATGGACGCCGGTGTGCATCTTTCCTTGTGCCCACTGACCGTTTTGTACATCTTCCCTGGGGAAATGTGTATTTAAGTCTGTTGTCCATTTTTTAATTGAATTGAATTTTGTGGTTGTCGTTGAATTGTAGGAATTCTTTATGTACTCAGGATGTGAATCCTATATTAAACATATGATTTGAAAACATTATCTCACATCCTGTGGGTTGTTTTCTCAATCTCTTGATAGTGTTCTTTGATGCGCAAATGTGCCATTTCATTTTGGGTTACCATTATCTGTTTTAAGTTTTAACTCACATTTTTAGCATCTGTAGTTCAAAGGCCTTCCCATATTTGCTCTTCCTGTGACAAGCTTGTCAATAAGAGTGACTGAAGATTGCCTAAGCTATTTTGCGCTGAAAAATACTTGTCCCATGTGGTTCTTGTTACTCACAGGCCACTAGCCCGGCCCCAGCTGGGGAAGACTTAAAAGGTTGTTGCGCCATGGGCTGCCCAGGGATGAACTGCTTTTGAAATCAGGTGCAGCTAACTTTGAGGAGGGTAATGAGGGCAACTCCTGAGAGTGCCTTCCGGTTATCACATGTGGTTTGCAAAACCATGCCCTCACCATCTTCAAAAAAATGTGCCAATTGCTTTGGCTTTTGGCACAAAGACCATTGTTTAGTAATTAGAAGGAATTAAAAAGAAATTAAGTTCAAGGATGGTTTCCATTCCTGGTGTAAGCCTGAGGAAAGATGTTACACAGAGGCCATGGTTCATTCATTTAATAACTTAAGAGAGAGTCTGTGAAATTTTAACAAAATTTGACAGGAAGGAATCATGCATCTCTTTAAAAGAACTAAGGAAAACTTAAGTTTCTCCATGATATTTATTCTGTTTGATAAAAAGAATTGCAGCACAATTTTTACATCTTTTAAGTTGATAAGTTCAATTTCAAAGAATACATTTCTTTTTAATGTATTTCTTTTTTAAGATTTTTTATTTATTTGTATTTACAGAGGGGAAGGGAGGGGGAAAGAGGGAGAGAAACATCAATGTGTGGTTGCCTCTTGTATGCCCCCTTCGACCGACACCGCATGGATCTCAAGGTCTTGAGTGCAAAAACGTTTGCTCCAGCAGGGTGCTTGGGTTGAACAGGGCTGACAAAGCAGTTTGTAGAGTCAAGCTCAAGGCCTTTGGCACGTAGAAAAGACGTTCCCAAATGCTCAAGTGAAGTCTAAACAGAAGAAACAGCTCCCTGCAGGGCGGGATTTGGGAGGGTCTTGTGACAAAGCCTGAAATTACCCGCCCTCCTTCCTTTGCACTAACAAACACGCAATTTGTGGGGTGGCTCCCCCAACAAGCAGGCGTTAAGAACCTGGGATGGAGCTGGGCCCTCTCTGGGAGCCCTGGAGTCACAAACACAATGAGACAGCACCTCTGCTCTGCAGGGCTTTTAACTGGGCTGACTGCAGGGTCCTGTCGGCCCCAGAAGTCCATTGATGCCTATTATACTGATCTGATCAGATGCATTTTGTCCTGAATTTTTCATTTTTTAAAACAATGTATTATTATTATTAAGACTTAAAAAAAAGTAAGATGGGGAGACATGGACAAACCTTCACTTTCTATTTCCATGACCTCATCTAGTTACATGAGCAATACACACAGTGAGCTCATACTTTAAGACAGAATGCTCCCAGGAAATGCATGGGATGCGCACCTGGAACTGGTTACCGCGCGCACGATTCCCAACCGTGCTGAGACGCAGCACTATCTCTACCCAGAGAAATGCAAGCTGTCGTCGAAATCTGCAGAATTTACATATGTAGAGTTATAAGTGAACCACAAAAATTTTGTGATGAAACTTATTTGAATAAAAATGATTTCGCTGGGGGAGTGAGCAGTTCCCTCTTTGCTGCCTGTCATCAGTGAATCTGAGAAATGTTTGAGACTTTAAAGAACTAGTTTAAATGATAGGAAATGAAGAAATTGACATTAGGCCGTTTTGAACTTTTTTTTTTTTAGTTTTTTTTTCACAGTGAAGAAAACCGTCAACAAAACAAAAAGACAGTTTTAACTTTAAAACATATTTTACGAACCTAAGTGTCATACAAAAAAAGGACTAGAGTTTTGGAAAGAAAACTACATTTTGATTGCACTTTGTTCAAAATACATTGTAGACCCATAATAAAGTGCTCAAAAAAACGAAAACCAAAAACCTCAGCTTATAATGAATTGCAATTATTAAATAAAACAAAACTCGCAAACAGGGAGAAGAACTCTAAAATACATCCCTGCAAAAGCAAGGCGGCCACGAGCATTAGACAGCAAAAAACAAACAGTATAAAGATTAAACTTTGAAATTCTACAATGGTGCTTGTGGAATTGACTTGGGGGAAGGTCTTTCAAAACTTTAACAGATAACATTCTTACTGAATTAAGAAACTGATTCCACTGAAATGAACTTTAGTTGGTTATGGTGTACATAAATTCTTCATTATTTTCAACCAGACTATGATTCTATCAAGAGACACTGAAAAATTTTATGTGTTAACACACGTGTACATACATACACATAACTATATAGGTAGGCAGTTAAATAAATACAGTAGACATTTCTGTGGCTTTAAAGATAGCACTAGAAGAAAATTGTCTTAAGAAAAAGACCACTGCATTATACTAGGTGTAGGTGTGGTGAAAACAATTAAAATACACAAAAGTGTCTCAAGAATAATTATGCTACTTATTTTGTTTTAATGTTCTGAAAAAAAAATTAAAATTTTTTATTTTTTTTACTTGGATGCACATGGATTTTTGGTAATAAATTGTTTTATTTTTGAAGGTAATTTTTTAATAGAACTATTTTATAGGCCCACTAGTGTAGATTCGTCAGAAAATATTTCAGGAAATAAATCATATTAATTAAGTACCCCTTTTCACTCTCAAAAATATCCAGGTTTGGATAGTCAATTACATGGTTCCTTTAGTTATCATTTAGAACAGGGAGAGATGTGTCATAGAAAAATACAGAAAAGTAGCCAAAAGCAATATAGTAGTCCAGTTACCTAGAAGACCTTAAAGTATCAAATACAATTAAACACTGTGGATAATATATTCTCACAAATCTTATTAAATGCATTGCTGAGCCTGTAAAAGAGTAAGGAATTTTCTAGCCAAAGAATAAATTAATTCGGAATTCAAGAGAAGTAAGCAGAACACTGAAGCTCGCTTTCACCCTGAAGACATTTGCCAAACCAGGTAATATTCAGCTTAATTTTAATTTTATATAGCCTTAAAGTGTGTGGAAAACAGTAGACAAAGCCCAAAGCCTGCCCAGCATGAGAATTTTAACAGAAAAGTTCCCCTCTACAACTGCCCCTCCACATCTATAAGACATAGCTGTCTGGGAATTCGGCCCTGAGCAAAAAAGAAAGAAATTATCGAGAGAATTTAGAACCACAGGCGGGATTAACTCAGTTTTGTAGCTTTAATTCTCCATGTGTGGGTGGTCTAAAATATGTCAAGCTGAGACTGTAACGCAGGGAAGCGTCAACTGGTAGTGATCCCAGGCAGCAAGCAGAAGTAAATACAAAGGCTAAAATAAGCCCTGTTTACTCCAGGTCTCAAAGAATTCTCACAAGTAAAATTCCAAGGAAAATGAATACCCCCAAGGAAAAATAAACACACAAGGAAATGAGGCACCAGAGGAAAGACCCAGCAGAAATAACAGGTAGGAAAATGAGAAGTTCAAACATAGATTACAAATAAACAACAAAATGTTGATTAACATGATTAAGTAAATTAAGATGTTTAAAGACAAAAAAAAAAAGATCAGAAATGACCATGTTGGAAACACAGAAACTAGATTTACTTTCCAGACTCAAATAACTAGAAAACCAAACTGAACTGGGTTTCGGATACCGAGCAACAAGCAACAGAGAAAAGTAATCCTTGAGAGAAAGCAAATGAACCAAGTGAGCCTCGCAGTCACCCAGGTCGCTGCCTGCAGAGGGTTCCCAGGCCACAGAGCTGAGAGCAGGGCCAGGCAGAGCCAGGCAACCCCCTTGCTGAGGTGGGTAAAATTCACAGGATGGAAAGCCGAAAGGAAGAAAGGAAAGAGCTGGAGGGAGGGAAGGAGGGGAGAAAGAGAGAGAAAAGATGCATCCATGGGACCAGGGGTAACTTGTGCTTAAGCAGACAGAGTGGAAAGACCTGATGATACATGCGAGATTGGACAGAGTCCTCTGGAGAGAATAATAATAATAATAATAATAATGTTGTTAGACTCCCCCTCCCCAATAGCAGGACCAAATTAGCCCTAGATATTCTATATCTGACCTAGAAAAGCTTACAATCAAACTTCAAAAGGAAGCAAATAACTCAGAATTAGTAAATACTTCTATATAACTCATGGATCAAAAAAGTGATTATAATGAAAAATAGGAAATCTTTTAAACCCATGATAGTGAAATAATCATCATTATCAAAGCTTGAGCAGTAGATAATATGCAGGGGTGGGCAAAAGTAGGTTTACAGTTGTAATACAAATAAATAATACAATAATAATGATACAAGAATAAACTCTGTGTTTCACGTACTCACAACTGTAAACCTACTTTTGCCCACTCGTGTACAGAATGAAGTGCTTATGTGACAGGACAAGGAAGTGTGAAACTGTTAAGTTAACCCATCTTAAGCTGGGAGACCAGGCAGAGCAAAGTAAACCAAAGACAGCAGAAGGAAGCATAAAGAGCAGAAGTGAGTACGGCGGCAGACAAACGTACCGTAAAGAAAATTAACACGGTCCACAGTATGAAGACAGTCCGGTATTGGCACAGGGACAGAGAGACCGGAGATGGACCTGTACATATTTGGACACATGTTTTATGACCAAAGGAGCATCGCAGATCCCTGGGGAACCCAATAAATGGTGCTGGGGGGAAATATTTATAGAATAGTAGAATGAGAGTCTATAAAGAACCTCTGTGACTTGATTAATAAAAAGATAAGCAATGCTATAGAAAACAGGCAAAAGATACGAACAAGAGATAATAACTAACAAATGCGAGAGATACTCCACCTTCCCAGCAATCAGGGAGATGCAAATTACAATTACGATGATGTACTGTACCATTAAATAGCCACCTGGTGGCCAAATGTTTTAAAAATCAGATAGTACAAGTATTGACAAGGTTGGGAAGAGTAGGAACTCGCACATATTGCTCGAATATTATTAGATATTATCATTCTAACTTGACCTAAGAGAGCCCATTACCTCACTACACAGCAGGACGTAAAAAGATAACCCACAGGAAAGGTCAGTTTTGACGGAGGTTAGAGGCACATGAGATCCACAGCATGGGGGCTCCCAACAATGGTCCAACCAGGTGGAGGGGTGGACAGAGGCAGGCACTGGGCATTCCTCGGCAGCACAAAAGCACAGGGTGCCCGCAGAAGCGGGGAGGGGTCCCTCATTGGAAGATGTACCAGCATTGAGTGGAAAGGTGGTCAGACTTGGCTTGCATATAATTTTGTCCCTTACCAGCTCCACTAGCAGTGGTTAAGTCAAGGGTGACCAGAGAGATTTCTGTCACCTGCTTCTGCATGCCCCAGGCTGCTGTGACTACGGAAATTTGAGTCAACCTCCTCTGGCTACTTTCTGGTGCTGATACCAGTGCCCAGCCCGTGAGAGAGTATTGTACCACATATTGCTGGTCTGGGAAGAGGTCAAAATACAGAATTTGAAGTGCAGTTTCTACTGAATGCACACTGTTCTCACATCAGTTAAGCTGAAAAATTCCAAGTCAAACCACTGTAAATCAGGGACCATCTGTACTCAGAAAGTGGTTGCTTTCTACTCTTTCCAGTTCCAAGACCTCGTGAAATGGGTCCTGAAATGGGTCCCTGAACAGAGGACCTAACGCCAAAGGGAGACTCTGACTCCATCCACAAGGCTTTTAGAGGAATAATCACCTGGCTCTTTTCCTTTGCAAATTACAGGCTCAGATGAATGAATGACTTCGGTGAGGAAAAGACTTTTTGGCTCTTTGAAAGGTCAGATTGTATGATTTTTAAAGGTGGCTATTCTCCTTTTCCAAAGGAAAGTGTCCAGCAGGGGCCCAGATGGTTTTCATTATTCCCAGCATGAAATCAAGCAGGGAGATTTCCTCTTTCAGAGTTAATCGTCTGGGAGGCCGGGAGGCCATGGTGGGGAGGGCTCTGGGCGAGGGATTTGTCCATTTCCGTAGAGTGGACGGAGGTTGAGTTAACGGGAAGTGAAAAGAGCCTGCGGGCCTTTTCCCTGGGCTTTAGCGAGAGAGACTGCCATCTCGCTCACGGCAGAAAGTTAACCATGAGAGCTGGAGAAGCCCCACCCGCCCCCAGCCCAAGTGTGCCCCTCGGAACAACGGTAGATGGTCTTCCAGGTGTAGCTCCAAGTTTATGGCACGGTCAAAAGATGAGCTGCCATTGCCAAATCTGGGAACATTCACCCGGACAACAGCCTTTCCTTAGAGTTCTCGTGCTCTCCGGGACGCCCTCACGCTGAGATCCTCTCCAGCCCATGCGGTGCATGGCTGTCGTAGGGAGGTAGTGTGAGTAACTAAACATCTTAAATGAACTTCAAGACACATGTTTCTACCTGATTCTAGATGTTGGGAGTGTTGTGATAGTAAACAAGAATCTATATTGTATCTTATTTTTATTGTTATTTATTATTGCCTTAGAAAACATATTCACAGATGACTTACTATTTCATGCCTAGCACTCTAATTTGTGTAATTTATGAATCACAGATGCTTGATAAATTGTCAAAATAACCTGGCAGAAGGAATGTATTTTTGCTGCATATTTGATTCAGGAAGTAGGGCTCTCACTTCAGCGCCTGGCCACATCCTGAACAGCTCACACAGAGATGGGGCACATGGCAAAATGGCCGTAACAAAAGCTCCAGGACTGTCAACAAGGAAGCAAAACACCCCCGCCCCCACTAGCAAATGCATGGCTTAGAACCATCCCAGACCAGCTTGGTCCAACATGGCGACTAATCTCACCTTATGATAACCCCTAGCCTCATTATGTGTTCATCGTAATACAATTAGCATGCAAAACAGCTCCACCCCCACCCCCATGATTGCAAGTGGAAAAGCCCAAATAAGGACACAGGATGGCTGTGGACGCTCTTCTGAGAAATCTCCACCCCTTTCCCAGAAAGATTCTGAATATGCCCCCCCCCCCCCCACTGAACGTCCTACCCTCCCCAGCAAAGGAAGCCAGTTCTGCTAAAGGGAAGGAGCTGCTCTACCTGGGGAGTAGCCTTCTCTCTGCTTCCCTCATAAACTCACTTTCACTTTAAACTCTGTGCTGGCTCGTGTTCGAGTTCTTTCCTGCGTAAAGCTGAGACCCCACAGTGGGTCCCACTCTCTAGGGTCCCCGGACACCCAGAACACCTACATCAGCTCTGCCGTAAAAGGCACGCTTTGTACTAGTTGAGGATGGGGTTCTGATGGTTACAAAGAAAGTCTTGTGGCCCAAAGGTGGCCTCTAGGTATGAGGCAGGCCACCGAAATGTTAAAGGCAGATGTCTGATTTGTATTTGCCCCTAAGGAAGTGGGGTTTGGAACAGGTTGACTTAATTCAAATTAGTGCCACCGTAGTAAGGAACCTGAAGAAAAAGACTCTATCATTATCCTGATGAGCTCTTATTATAGGAAAGAAAGTACATAAACAAATAATTAAAATACAACACCAGTGCCTACAATGAAAAACCTAGAGAATGACATAGGGGGTTAGAACAGGGAAATAACTTTCCTTGAGCAAAAAATTGGGAGGGAAGAAAGGATATCAGAGAAGGCTTCAAAGAGGAGATAATATTTGAAATAAGTCATAAAGAATAAGCAGGAAGGAAGGCAAGGACTAATGATATTAGAAAATCGATTAATGTAATTTGCCATATCACAGGATTAAAGGAGGAAGGCCATGTGATCATCTCATGAGATGCAGAAACGGGCTGGACAAAATTCAACAGTTTTTTAAAATCTCTTATAAATCAATGAGCAGAAGAACAAATACTCTGTGATATCTTCCTGCAATGGAAAATCATACATCCATGAAAATTAATCAACTATAGCTACTCACATCAATATAGATGTCAAAAATGAAATACTGATTTAAAAAAACAAGTTACAGAAGGTCTGGGAAGAGAGTGGGATTCCATCCACGTAAAGGCCCAAAACACACAAGACTAAACGATATATTTTAGGGACACAAATTCAGGTGGCAGAACTATAAGGAAGCAAGGGGACTGTAAACACAGAGCCAGCACATGGTCTGCTCTGGGACGGGCAGGAGGGCACTGAAGTCACTGGAGAGCACTCAGGGGCCTGCTAGCTGCTTAGCTGGGTGCCGGGCACCCCAGTATTTGATTGGTTACCCATGGGCTGGGCAGATGTGTTTCTAAATCTGCATATATGGCACATTTCATCATTGAAACACATAAGAGAAACAGGCAAAAACTCACTACGTGGAGGAAATCCAGAACAGGACGGAAAGTGAGCGTGTCCTCGGTTAACTACTCGCTGAAGGGACTGAGCAAATGGACCAGGTCACTGTCATCGGACCAGGTCACCATCATCAGAACAGGTCACATCCTATTCAAAGCACGAGGGTGTGAGAGACGAGGGGGTTCAGGAGACTGGACAGAGTTGGGTCGGGCCTAAGTTCTGAAGAGCTTCATGGGCCGTACAAGGGTCTGGACTCCACCCTGTGGCCAACGACACCCCCTGGAAGGGGCTAAAGAAAGGGGTGGCAGCAGGCTGGCATTTTAAAAGGGCATTCAGGCAGCCCCGGGGAGCATGTGAGCATAAGATCTTCTCGGGCTTCGTCTCAAAGAAACCTCAAAAACAAACAAACAAACAAAGAAGGGGCCATGGCACCTTCCCTCGGGGGAGGGAAGAGTGTAGTGAACTTTGTTGGGAAAACCACATAAAAATCCTCTCACGACAAACGGCAGTGGCAGGGAGGCCTCAGCGTGGGCTCTGTGCTGGAGGACGGCACAGTCCCTGGGAGACCCGAGCCTGGGTGAGAACTTTGAAGGAGAGAACTGACCCGGCGCCTTAGGGACAAGGATGCTCAAGGCTCAGAAAAACTGTCACACCAGGGCACAAAGCCAGGACGTGGATGCTTCTGACCGGAGCCTGCCTTTCACTCAAACTGAGAAGCTCAAACTTAGAAGCTCCCTAAAATGTTGACTAATTTCACTGGTAGGATAAGAAGAAGCGATAAGGAAGAACAAAAATAAATAGCCCTTGTTGGGGTTGCTGCCCCAATGGAGTGACTATTGTAAAGTCCCTTCTAGTCCACCGTTCTGCAAACTGGTGACACATGCGCTCTAACCATCCTTCTTCAGGTCTCTGTTACATCGAAGTAAAATTTGGCTCTGCTTTAAAGAATTACTAGGTACATTAGACAATTTGGCACAACTTAACTGCTGCACGAATATAACAATTTGAAAATTGTTCAATTGCACATGAAATGAATTATCACCTCATTTGCATGGACAAAAGAAATCTATTAATGCTCAATTGAGCCTGAACCAGTTGTGAAACAGGTGAGAATTTATGGCTGGGTACTCTGATGGAAGCTCTATTAATGTTCCAGACAGTTTTCAAATGAATTAAGCCCCAACTCATTTGTATGCTCCATCCCTTCAAATGCATAATTGTGTCTAAATTAAGCTATTCTTGAGTAATCCCGTAACCCTGTGAGTGCCCAGGGGCATCTTGGGCTCCCTGCACACTGACCCTGAACTCACCCAAAGCCCTCCCCATTCAGCTGTTTTCTTCAGGTAGTAGCATGACTTGTGATATGATGATTAGTTATCATTAAAGATAACAATTAACGACAGACTGGGAGGCTTGCATTTTGCCTGGTAGTTTATCGTGATTTGCTTCAGGCAGTACCTGCAGGATTCTAGCAAAGAACAGAACAGCGGTGAGTGGCTCAGGTGGTTGAAGGATGGACTACGGGAACCTTTGGAAAACACGGACGAGTGAGAACGGATGAAGAGTGGGAGCAGATGAGGAGGGGACCTCAGAATCACCAGCTCTACCCCACGGGCCATTCCCACGGTCTTTCTGGCTCCATCAACCTTCCTGGAGCCCTTCCTCCCACCAGGGTGGTTCAGCGCTGGTGCTGATCTGCTCTCCGGCATCACACCCGTCTCCCCACTGCACTGCACACCCTCCAGGAGTGGAGATGTCTGTTACTCTGTGTTTCCCCCCCGGTGTCTTGAGCCTGTTGTAGGGGCCCAATCAATGGTTTTGAATGAATGCGTGCATGAGTAATGAAATTGAGGAAAGAACTTAAAGATATTCTGTTATGCATTTCTCATATTATTCCCTGTGTGTGTTTGGTATCCTCGGTCAGACATGAAACAAAATCAGTTGCTTGAACTGCTCAGCCAGGTCCAAGGGCTGATCGGAGAACCGCATGGAGCCCGATGAATATCGGAGTCAAAGTTTATGCAGCGCTGGGGACCCGAAGTGTAAGATGAAATTTATATCCTCAAGGTGAACCTTGAAAATCTCTCTGGAAGAAAAGTCCTCCTCTCATCAAATCTAACACAGGCAAGTTTTATTTCAGTGTTGGAACCCATCCCTGTGCCTGGCTGAGCACCAGGAGTAGCTGGTTTGTATTTCAAGGCCAAATTATATGAAAAAATTCATCTCCTTAAACACCTGAGTCGAGAGCTAGCCAGCAGGGCACACATGCAGCCGAGGGTCCTGCAGCGCCTAACGCCCACCTCGGCTCACTCCCAGGCCCCAGGACAGCGTCACCAAGGGAAGTCCTGGGCGGACTCCCTCACCACCCCAGGAATCTGTTACTTCTCTGCCTGGACACGGACCTTGGGGCTGGATTCTCATAAACTGAGTGCCTGCGCTTTAGGCCCACATGCTTGCTGTCAACCACCTGAGGCTTCCGTTTTCACAGAAGGTAACTATCAGCCACTGGCCCAAAGGGACACAGGCCTTGAAAACTGGAGGAACAGATCGAAAGATAAGATAGTGCCAGGTCAGTCTGGGTTATAACATTTAGAAGTGCAGTAAAACTGTTGTATATTTGTCTTTGAGGCACACTGCTTTGAAGGGGTGACCACACACCCCGGTCCCTCCCCTGCTCCTGACTTAGCTGGGGTGCAGGGCTCGCAGCGGATGGCACCAGGACCCACGTCTCCCTGGTCTCAGCTCAGCTTAGCGGCTCCGTGCCATGTGGCGGTCATCTCTGTCAGAAGCCACAGATTCTTGACCGCACACACTTCTTTGGCAGATGGCCTGAGGAAATGTCACAAATTCCAGCTGATAGACGGGCTATCTTCTCTGCCACTGTGGAATCCCCAAGCTTCCATTGTTAGCCGCTGTCCAAGGAAGCTCCTTATCCCACCCTCTGACAGCCCCACGTCATTCCCACCTCCCGCCTATCCCTTCCTTAACTCTCTTGTCCTCCGCCCAAGTTCCAGACACAGACGGGGTGATAACCTCTCCCTCTTCTGACAGAGATCTGCTTGCTCAGGAATGCCTCTGCGCACCTACTAGAAACCCCCGCCCAGGGAGGGGAGGGCGATAAGGCCATCTTATCAGGAGCTGTGCCCAGCTGTTGGGTGTGGGAATGGTCCCCCTTCTCATGCTGGAGGCCGCCCAGCAAGGTGTGGGGGGCTGTCCAGGGGCCCCACAGCCCAGGAGAGCCGATAGCATCCTGCCCTTTATCCTACTCATGTGTGTGTGTGGGGGGGGAGGGGGGTATGAAACATCTCCACAGACTTTCAGGCTCTAATGCGAGAAAGATTATGGAAATAAGGAAAGGAAAAAAAAAGACTTGTGAAAGAGGCTGAGCTCTGCTGAGAGCATCCGCCACTGGTGCCCAGAATGTGAGCTTCAGCCTGCGGGGTCCCACTGAGAGCCAGTGAATGGGGGGAGACCCAAGCCCTGCTTCCCCCCCAGCTGCCTGGGCCATGCACACAGGTGCTGAGCAAGGGAAGTCTCTCATTTTAACATTCTTATTCCGTATTCCTGACTCGGCCCTGCTAAGTGGCTGAGGTCCTGAATGGGAGAGATTGCTTTTCCTTCTTTCTCTTCCCCATTGCCCTTCCTTTGCTGCCACAGCATCCAGCATCCGGTCATCCCAGAGAAGGTGAGACTTGGAGACAGACCCTGAATGGCCATGGGGCCACAGCAGGACCCGCCCCTTGGGCCTGAGCTTCCACTCACAGCCAACTATGCATGTTTAAGTTGTGTGGAAACCTTGGAGCCCTTGTCTTGCCTCGTTCGTAATGTCAGCAAGCACCAACTGAGCCCCTCAACCTTCCCAACAGCCTGCCAGCAAGTGCAGGTCCGCTGGGGGGCAGTCAAGAGCTCCGTCCCCCACAGGCTGCGTACCCCAGGGACAAGTGCCCCACCCCTTTGTCTCAGTTTCCCCATCTGTAATACGAGCGCAAGCGGAATGGTGCCTAAGTTGTTAATGAAATCCAACACCCATAAAGAAGTTGGAGGCAGCTCCTGCTTCAGGTAAGAGAACAATGACCACGCACTGTTACCACGCACCTATCATGAAACAACCCCTGTTTGGAGCTCAGTCCCGCACTGCGAGACCTACGGGAATGATGCTGAAAACCCACAGAGTACATGCTGGGAACAATTTTTTTTCCTTCTCCCTCTGACCCAGCAAGCCTATACATTGGGAATCTCTCTCCCTTTGGAAAGAACAAGAAAAATGTCCCTGCTCCTCCTCCTGCCCCAGCAGGGCTGGTAATGTGATCCTGGGCACCGAGAGCCCAGTGCTGGCTGTCAGTCTCCCTGCAGGTCACACATGTTCCTTCCCCTTTGTCACCCACGCTGCTCACTCCTGAGTCCTGGGGCCCACGTTCACAGAGGGACAGGGGAGCACCCCATCTCCTCTGCTAGGATTGGGCAGATAGGGGTTCCTATGTCCTAATCAGACTCCCATATTTATTTGTCAACTGGTTCAGAATCTGGAGAGAAGACGGTTTGATAAATAATCACAGTGATAAAGGAAGAAAACCTCTTGAAAAGCCAATGAGAAGACAAGTAGTCTCCCGATTTCTGCCCTGTCCTCAAACTAGAGGGCCACTGGAGACAAAAAAAAAAATGTACGCCATGGCTTTGCTGCCAAGAGGTGGCGAGGGGGCAGGGAGCCCGACGGTCGGCTGCCCATCAGTGAGGCCCAGTGCAGGGCAGAAAGCAGTTCTTGAGAACAACAAGGGCATATGCGGCGTTCGAGGGTGGCCACAGCTGTGGCCCCAGCTGGCTCCCAGGCGGCCTCACTTCCCCCGGCACGGCCCGAGTGGTTCTGCAGTAAACCTGGCTGACATCATTGCTAGTCACTCATTTACTACCTCAACTCTTAAGAAAATAATACCAACCTATGGAGTTTTCCATAATTCAATATGAAGATACCACTGGCCAGTGAAGCAAATGGAGGTAGGAGAGAAGAGTAAGAGCAGGGAAGAATGCTAACACCTCCCACAATGGGGATTTCTACATCCCAAGGATGTCCTGAACTCACTTCCTCTGCATCCTTCCAGCCACTGAAATGTATAAAGATGAGTATTTTTGAAGCAGCAATACTAAGAGCGATCATTGCCATGGTTGCTTGGCAACCTGAGACTTTGGTTATTTTATTTCTAAACAGGGAACACTATAAACTGGAATCGAGAGTTTGTGCAAATAGTTCCAAATTGATGCTCTCCCTGTAAATCAGGAGATAATACCACATTAATGTGCATTTAAAGGCTGCTAAATACACCTGTGTGCATGTGTGTCTCACATCACAGGCACACAGACACACGCACACACTCTCACAACGGGGTTTCTCTCCATCACTTGCTGTCATAAGTAAATCTGGAGCATTTGCATTTTCCCTGCAAAATATCTGTTTGATTCCACATTAAGCAGAAATAACACTCAGTCAGGTCCAGAGGAACAAACCTTTCATCTCCTCTGTGAGCCAGGGGGACTGAATGTTGTAGCCAATACCTACCATTAATCCCGCTCTCTAGCTGCCCAGACCTTGGGTAGGTTTCCCGTGCTGAGAAAGCAGAGGCAGCCCCAACACCTAAATGTCTACCAGGAGAAACGCTCTTTCAGAGCAAGGACAAGAGACGCGATCTTCCAGAGACGCAAGTTCTGCAAGGGCCGTCTGCATTTGAGACCTGCTGCTGCGGGTGCCACCTGCAGATTCAAGTGCTACACACGCTCCGAGTCGAGTCATTAACATTCTTAAAAAAACACCTCTACTGAAAAAATGTCATGCCTCCAGCCCTGGCCTGGTGGCTCAGTTGGTTGGAGCACTGTCCTGTACACCAAAACATTACGGGTTCGATCCCCAGTCGGGGCGTGTACAGGAGGCAACTGATTGATGCCTCTCTCTCTCTCTAACCCTTACCTTTCTTCTCTCTCTCTAAAAACCAATAAAATATATTCTCAGGTAAGGATTAAAAAAATGTCATTCCTCCACAAGTCACAGAAACACAGAGTCTGTGTTTCTGGTACTGCTTGCTGGTTGGAATGAATTGCTGGGCTCTGACGTTGCTCCACTCTCCAAGATGGCCTTGGTCCCCAACTCCTCCCCAGGGCCTGAGGAGGAGAAGCACTCCCATCCCAGACCCCGAGGACCGGTGGTGTCCTTGTCCAGTTTGGGACAGCAGCTTCTGGAAGGGGCCCCTGCAGTCCTGTTTGCTTGCTGTCTAAAGCCCTTGGTAACAGGCTGCCTCAGCTCCTCCTGCTTCTCCCAGGAAACTTACCACAGAGAGACGGGGGCCACCATGAAGCCGGTGACTGATCCCAACAAACAAGGATCAGGTCTTGGTCTCAACCCCGATGCAACCATAAATGAGGCATGGGGCCTCATTTCCTCCACGGGATGGGGGTGCACGGCCCCATTTCAAGTGGGTTTGGGCAGAGCGACAGACACAACACGGGGGGTCACAGAGGGATTTTCCACAATCTCATTAAGTGGAAGCCAAGACATTTTAAAATGCCCATTGTTTAGAAACAGAGTACGATCGTTTGCCCTATTAAGGTAATTATTCCTCCAAATGGAGTAACACTTACACATGAAAGTAAATGTTTCGGGCTTGAAGTCTCGCTGTGCGTATGCTTCCCACGGGCTTGTCCCCCTCACAGGACAACATCTTAAAGGGACCACATTCGACTTTGAGGGAACTGGGTGGTGATGAACTTGTCCAAGTTTCTGAGACAGTAGTTCCACGGACCATCTGGGACATAAGATCACTTCAGCCACAGCTGGGTTCACACTGACAGACCCTGCAGTGGCCCCTCCGGGGACTGACTGCTGCAAGACTAGCTTTTGGGATGAGAATTCATTTTAACGCCTCTGCTTAATCAATCTTTCTTTCTTTCTTTCTTTCTTTCTTTCTTTCTTTCTTTCTTTCTTTTAAGATTTTACTCATTTTTAGAGAAGGGGAGGGAGGGAGAAAGAGAGGGAGAGAAACATCAACATGTGGTTGCTCTCGCACACCCCCTGCTGGGAACTTGGCCTGAAACCCAGGCATGTGCCCTGACCAGGAATCAAACCAGTGACCCTTTGGTTCACAGGCCAGCACTCAATCCATTGAGTGCTTAATTTTTCCTGTCTATCAAATAGGGACACTCCTATTACCTTGCTGCCCAAGAAATGGCAAGGAACAGCAAGTGGCTATAATGATGGAGGGAAATTTGCAAAATGTGCTGTCAAAACACCCAGGACTACAGCTGATTTCCCTAGGTAAGAAGTCCCCCCCAAATCAAGAGTCATTTGTGCAGCCTGTGAGTGCAGGGCAGAGTAGAAGGTTGGACCCCTTCAGGCTCTCCTTGCCTTCTTACATGCTTTTTGGAAGGGTCTCGCCATCTGGGATTGATTCGGGGACTTTGGATTGGCCAGCAAGCCTGCACAGTGCGGTGGCTGAGCCTGGGAACCCCTAAGTGCCCGCCATCTACAAAGTCAACATCATTTGCAGAGTCCAGACCACCCAGGGTGCACCTAGGGTGCCCTGGGCATGCCTGTGATGGCTAATGAACCCAAGCCCTCTTTCCACCTTGCTCATGTGACAAATAGTCTGGTCCAACGACAGAGAGAAATGAGGAGAAGCTATATTCCCTCTGTGCACATTCCGGTGAATTTCCCAGAAGCAAACACAAGTCCTGCAGGTTCCAAGCACTGAGTTGTCTAGGGTGACAAATGGGGAGGCAGCGGTGTGGTGTGTGTGCTGTGGAGGGTGAGGGCGGGTAACAAACGTGGAGTTTGGTCCTCAGCTCTTCTCCCACCAGTGAGCAGGAACAACAGGGAACCACAAGGGCAGGCAACCCCCCTGCTAAGGAACTTCCAGCAAAGACAAGGTTTGCTACCCCTGAAAGGTGTTTAGTATGCTAACAAAACGCTGCATAATGTGGCTTCAGAGCCCAACTGAATTGATAAAAGAAATCGGGCCACCCCGCTGTGCCGAAGGCCCCGTGCTGTGCGGAGCGGAGACAGCTAATACATTATGGAGCTTGATGAGGTCGGGAGCTGGTTGGCAGCCCCAGCTCAGAATGGCTGAGGTCTCTGAGGCTGCCAGAGTGATGTGGGTTTGGTCCCGCCACCAGCCAGCTGGGTGATTTGAGTAAATCTTTGCCCTGACTTCCTGCACCTAGAAAGGGGATAGTTTCGAGTTGATTAATCGCTTTGCAGGCACCGAGTATTGAATACATGCCGCGGTGAGAACCTGAGCCGCTATTACAGCTCGGATCTTTCAAAGCTCACACACAACGATGGACGTTCAGCACTGGGGGAGGCAGGCACCAGGGCACTGGCCAGAGAGGGTTTTGAGGAGGACAGAGCTGGCTGCATGGCCAGGCCACCACATTTCCTGGTGCCAAGCAACAGGTGGCCCTGGAGGATCTCCAGGAGGGTCCTGATGTCTGGGCAGAGCTCTGTGACAGTGTCTTGCGCAGACACCACACTCATGCCAAGGCTGTGCCTGCTTCTGACATGGAAACACTTTGATCATCCCTCCCCGGGAGCCAGAAGGCGAGGAAGGACACTCTGTCTGCCCTCCCAAGGGGCAGGTGGCTGCTGGTCCTTACGGCTCGCTGATGTTAGACATGTTTAATTTAACGGAAGACCTTGAACTAGTAATGACAACAATTCTGAATATTTCCCTACATGTTTATGATAAAACCGAACTCTCACCAAAAGGAAGTTACTTATCCAAAGCAAAAGTAATTTCATATGCATACATATGACATGCATCAGTTCAACAACTGTTTTTTGAAATCACAAAAGCACGCCACTCTACAGAGACAATATGAGAAAGCAATAAGTAAAATACTTAATCTGTGACCTCATAGGGTGGTATTTTGAATTTTATCCAAATCATTATCTTTTGAGTTACCACACTAGGAGGCCTGTTTCTGTTTTCATGGAGGGGAAACCAGCTGGGGTCAGTAATTCTTTACTTTTTTCCCTAAGATCTCCAGCCCGGACAGTACCAATCTAGGCCTTTCTTTTTCCTCCCTCTCCCCTCTTTCCTTCCTCTCTTCCTTCCTTTCTTTATTCCTTCCCATCTTCTGTTCTTATAATTAGAAATTGAGCTAATTCAACTGCAGAAATAATATTGGATGAAACTTTTTAAACCTTCAACTTCAATATTTTTCTCACAGAAAAGGCCTGGGAAAACCCTTTCTGGATTTATCCAAGTAGGATTCCAAGTTTCAAGCATTGGGAAAGCCAGGGTTATAATTGCCATCTACGCTCCTCACACCAGTCCCGCCCCGGTCCTCCTGGCGGAGAATAAAATTGTGGTTGGCAGAGAATAATATTGGTCAGGGCAGAGGAAAAAGACTTGTCCCCAGTCTCCGCCACTGTAGAAGAAACAGCCTGACTTACCTTTTTTGCCCTACACAACAGTAACTCATATTTTTAGGATTTTACAGATTACAGAAATGATTCCATGTGTATTTGCTTAATCCTTCTAGCCCCTCTGTAAGGTAGCTGTTCTTTCCATTTAAATAGATGAGGCTACGCTCAACTAGCTTATTCTTATTACAGTGTTCTAAGTTTTACAAAAATCTTTCCCACACATGATGTCATTCTGAGACTTGTACCTCTGTGATGCTGGTAAGATACATAGTTGCAGCCCTCCGTGTGTGAGGAGTGAAGGGTCAGAAAGAGGAGAATCCTGACGGTGGAAAAACATTTGCACAGGATGGGGGGGGTGGTCATTCCCTAAGCTTTATAAGCTCTCCTAAGTAGGATTTTAAATTTTTTTTAAGATTCTCATTCAAGGACATGTTCATTGATTTTTAGAGAGACGGGGAGAGAGAAAAACATTGATGTGAAAGAGAAACAGCAATTGGTTGCCTCCCATGAATACTTCAACCAGAGATCAGACCTGCAGCCTAGGCATGTACTCTGACCGGGAATTGAACTGGTGACTTTCAGTACACAGAACAATACTTCAACCAGCTAAGCCACTCTGGCCAGGGCTCCTAAGTAGTATTTTTAGATAAAATACAGAATTCCCATATATCTCACACAATATTTATTGTTTATCTGAAATTTAAACTGAACTTGAATCCTGTCATTTCAGTGGTTAAACCTGGCAGCCCTAACCCTAAGGGACAGGTAAGCCAACCTTCAGCCCCTTGCTCTCATCACTAAGAAAGGGATACATCCGTACAATGGTACAGTAACCCATCAATGGCAATTGTGATTGGAGGCCACCTGAGGTGACTTCCTATTTCCTCTCACGTGAACACACTTGAGGTCTGGTATAGATTCAAGTATTTCCACAGCTTTTGAATTCAGAAGATTGCGTGTTACACAGCCAATCGTGAAGGCTGGTTTCTGGCACCGAACCACCCATGCGGTCCAGACCGACCCTCTGCATTACTGCTGTCCCCAGATGTCTCGGGACCTGGAGCCCCATGCCCAGCCCTGGCCCCATCCCTCCGCCACCCCACTCCAGGTGTCTTAGAAGGGTGAGTCACTTACTTGTAGGGGACGTGCTTGCTGCCATTGACGAGGGCCAGGATGACGTTGCCCAGGGCGGACAGCGAGAGGCATAGCCCGGGGCCTCCTTCCCGGTTCTTGCTAAGGGCCTTCACACAACTGCCAAGGTCAATGAGGTGTAGGCGGCTGCGGCCTCCGGACACTGCCACAGGGGAGGAGACGAGGAAAGAGGAGGGGTTAGGTTCTGGCAAATACGCATCTGTTCATCATGTAGCTCCTTGGGAAATCTGAGCAGAGGGGGAGAGAAACTAAAAGGTTGAAGCACATGATCTAGCAGAGAACCCCAACAAAATCATGCTGGAGTCACAAATGCCACAGTTCTCTTAAATTCTGTCTGGCACACGTCACTGCCCTTCTACACCTACTGATTCACCCTATGAACAGATGAACAGTTCCTGCAATTGAATTGGATGAGGCTCCGGAGGAGGTACCTGCCTCATAAAAGGAGAACAAAGCGTGTGACTGCATGTCCTTTGGGGAGCAGAATTCTGAAAATGATCGAGTCAAAACCTGAAGGACCCATGAGTGACCATCTGCTTGGGCAGCTCGTCACCCAGACCCTGACCTATGATAGCAATAGCTCAGGGACCGGGCGGGTAGCCCAGGGCACGGTCAGGATGAAGCACAGCCAGGCGCAGAGACAGGAGAAGCCCCAAGTACTTGCTGGGTGTTGGCCACGTGCCAGGGCCCGTCCAAACGTCAGTCTCACCCACTTCCCATCCTTAAACCATAAGCTGGATGCTCTCATCCTTGTGTTACAGATGA
Source organism: Anoura caudifer (assembly GCA_004027475.1). NCBI lineage: Eukaryota > Metazoa > Chordata > Mammalia > Chiroptera > Phyllostomidae > Anoura > Anoura caudifer. The sequence goes on along the minus strand of PVKU01004318.1, from coordinate 48,243 downwards.
GAAAACAGAAGTTTGGAAAACTTAAGACACTCGCCCACAAGCACTTCAGCTTCGGGCCTAATGAAGGGACAGGGACCAGACAGATCTTCCGGGAACCAACTGAACCAGCAACAACACAAGCGCCCATCAGCCCATGATGGACAGGCAAATGGGGAGTACCCACCCAGGCCACGGACTGTCACTCAGAAATACACAGAAATGAACCCCTGGTGCGTGCAACAAAATGGCTGAACCTCAACATAATTATGATAAAAGGAGAAACCACACACAAGAGCAGCGGACTTGGTGATCCCATCCCATCTGTGCGGGACTGTGGGAAATGCGCGCTGATGTGCAGGACGGATGCCATTCAGTGCTTGCCCAGAGGCAGGACGAGAAAAGGGGGGAAGCTGGATGGGGTGATTTCAAAGGTCCCAAGGAGTGTCTGGGGTGACGGCCTGGGTCACTACTTTGATTGTGTCGATAGTTTTGGGGTGTACATATATAGCAAAACTTATCCAGTTATACACTCTCATTATGCGAAGATGATCTTATCTCCTGTAGAGCTCACTACTCTGTTTCTAATAAAAGGTCCCTTGCCCACGCCCACGCCCACACCGGCAGTGGGAGAGCCAGGTTCAGACCGTCAGGGCCCGTGCTCTGCACCCCACACCATGCGACCCCAGCCAGCACCTGAGGTGGCAGGAGTGCAAGGCGGTCTTTTTGTCCTGGGGCCTCTCTCCCGGGGCAGTGTGGCCCTCAGCCCGGCAGCCTGGCTCCTAGATTCCCGTTCTCCCCAGGCAGCAGCTCTCTCCTGCTCCCAGGACTCTGGGTCCCTACCTTTCCAGGAGGCCCAGCTCACATCACCCTTCGTGGCTTCCCTTCCCCCATTCTGCATAGCAGGGACCCAGCAACAGAAGAAACTGAAGCTTCCCTAAGCTATTGTGGACACTGGTCATTTGGGACAAGGTGGGAAAGGGGTGGGTGGAGAAGGCTGACCCTGCAGGCATGGGTGTGGGTGTCTGGGACCTGGTGGATATGCCGGGGCATGGGGGCAGAGTCTGGGCATTCACACGTACCTGCAGGTAGGGCCATGGGACAGCGCTGACTTGGGAGCACCAGGGTTCATGCTGTGGGTGAGAACATCTGGGAACCACTGTCCTAACCCCGACCTCATCTCCACCCCAGCCCAGCCTCCATTTCCACCTCTAGCACTCAGGGGATCAGAGGGTGGCGGGTGTTTCCAGCAGGCACAGCATCCCCACTCAGGCTCCCCAGTTAGTCGGTGCCTCCACGGCAAAGGACTTTCCACTCTCAGGACAGGACGTTTTGTTTACCTTCCACCATCCGCAGTGAAAAATCCTCCAAAGGGAAGATATAAGATGCTATTTCCCTTTTATCCCGTTTTCTATCAGGCAAGATCTGGTCATGGTAGAGCACCAGAGAAACAGTTATTTTTAACGCAAAATATCATCTCTTTTGCAACCTAATTATACAGACAGGAGAAGCTCAGATATTCCACATGCACCGCAGATTAAAGGGCAAAGACGGGCCAATTTGGACTTTCCGACCAAGTGATGTAATGGAATAAAATGCATAATGTAATGCGCACGTAGTAAAATGGAATACAGAGAACAAAGGCACAGTTTAGGCTGTGCCGAAGAATATTATAAAATACCTATAATTATACCTGCATGACTCAAAATGAGAGTCACATTTAGACAATGGGAACATGATTCTGTGCTGTGCCCACTGGAGTTTCAGTTGTCACAGAATTCTGAGTTCCGCACGCGGCGTTTAATCAGGAAGGGCGCAGGGTGAGCAGGCAAGGCCACGGGCTAGCACCAGGCATTTGTGCCCCCGGAGGTGGCTGGAGAGGAAGTAGTTCTGTAATCAATGAACCAGATAGGTGCTAATGAACGGCAGTTAAGAAGCAGGCTCCTTATTGACTGTTTGGATTTCTGAAATCGCAGCTGCAGGGTTACAGGGACATAACTCAGCTGCCTGGAGGCAGCCTGTGGTTACGTTCCGACATGTACGTTTTACGTCTAGACTCTGCCCACACCAAATTACTCGCGTCGCTTTGCTCTCCCCCCAGGAAGCGCATACTAGTTCTGCCCCACTGCTGAGCTATCGGCCCAGGTGTTCTCTGAGTGAGTGCCCGGTGGGGCCAGGAAACGCTGAACTCTCCCAACATCACCCAGTTCCTACGATAATCCTCTAATGTGACAATCAGCTCCATTTTATAGAGAGGGAGATGAGGTTCACAGATGTGAACTAAACCGCCCGAGATCTCGTAGAAGGTGAGTACTGCTGGACATCACGTGAAAGCCCAGAGCTATGTACAAAGCATGCAGCTCTTTGAACTCACCTTCCCACAACTCAGTGGTTCCCCAGCTTGGCCACCCACCAGATCGCCATGGAATCTTCATAAATAATATGGACGCCCACACCCACACTTCCTAATTTGACCCAAGTGCAGTGTGAGAGGGGCATTGGGAGTCATCGAAACGCCGAGTGCTTTGTCTCCTGGCCAGGTTAACCGGTGTTCTCCATGGTGACCACGGTGCTCTGGTGGCCAGTGCTGGCTGTCCCCAGGTGAGTCCATGCCCTTTTGTCCCCCATAATGAGGTATAGATAGCAGTGGGATTTCTCCCTACATCGAATCATGCCTCTTTTACTTGGGATTGTAGATAAAAATATAATCAAACCCTCTGTAAACCACTATCACGGGATAGTGGAAAGACGGCTCACATTTCTAAACTAAAGCCAATGCTTTGGAAAGATGTGACAAAGATGAGTTATTCTTACTTAAAAAGATGCTAAAAATAGGTGTGAATGAGAAATTATAGAGCGGAAACAATTTTAAGAATCTAGAAAAAGTCTATACCCAGTTGGCTACACAAATGTATTTTGAGTTCCTGAATCGGTCAGAAGAAATTTAAAGCAAAAATCAGATTTTAATATACATGTGCTTTATGGAAGTCAGAACCTTAACTTGAAAAATCATCTCAGAGAAAAAGCCATGCTCTGTATCAGAAGACTGATGACGAAATACACACTTGTATGCTAAGTTGAAATCACATGCTTATGGCATGCATGTATCGTTTCATATGATTTCCCTTTTCTTTTCCCTAATTTTCTTGGTTAACTGACCGTCTTCTACTGTGTTGCAGAAAAGGGCATCTCTGAACTCCCCATCTGCTCCTAAGAAGGTGATTGGATGGTCCTTCCCTTTCTGAAACAAAGCTGAACTAGATGCGAGAGAAACTCATTCATGTTTAGAGTACAGCGCACGCACGTTCCGTTGGATTCAGCAGAAAGACCGAGCACTGATTCACAAATGGGCCTACGGAGGACAGACAGATGGACACTCTGTCCTCGGGGAACTTGTAGCCTAATGAGACTGAGACGAGCCCACAAATGACCGAAACACAAGGTGAGATAAGGCAATGGCTTACCATCCCACCTGTTATGGGACCTAGAGGAGAAAGATGGAGGAGCAGTTTATACAGAAAGTGAGGTACAGAGTTTTTATAGTTAATGTCATTGTCCCTTCCCTCCTTTCCAAAAGGAGGTGGCCCTGACCTTGGTGGTAGGAGAGACTGAAAACAAAAGTATGAAAAAGCAATGGGTGGGATCCCAGTTTTCGAGGTCCCAACAGAGGCGAGGAGCCGGGATGATAAGGAAGTCCAGGGGGTGGGAGGAAGCAGACCTACAGGACAGGAGGAGGGGACCGAGGCACAGGGACAAGGTTCTGAGGCTAAGAGGAGAGCAGCTGAGGTGACACACCGGATGAGCTCTTTCTCCTCCGTAAGTGGGAAGCTGCTGAGAGCGGTACAGGCGGGCGTGAGGCTTGAGAACTGCCATTCTGATGGAGGGGCGGGCAGGTCAAGTGGGACTACTGTGGGGTTCTGGGCTACGCTGAGCTTGTATTACGAAAGTCTAAAAATATAGCATGGTCATTTCATTGTTGGCCAAGGGGGAGACGAGAGCCCTGTAGCGAGCCCCCAAGTGTGGGAGCCCTTACTGCACAGGGCTGTGCTGTGGCGGGTGCAGAGGCCTGGCTATGCCTCCCATAGGAGCCACATTCTTGGCTAGACCTTGTCCCCCATTCACCATCCAAGTCATGGGGTTCTAGGGTCCTACGGACCACACCGCCCTGGACAGGGCATGAGCCAAGTTACACCATCCCAAGACACATAAAGAGCAGACAGTTGTCAATAGGAAGCTGAGCTTAAGGAAACCATCGGATCAGAGTTGTGCACAGTCACTAGTCCATGGTCACAGGCAGCCCGGCCCCCACCTGGCCCATGTGCTTCCGGGAGAGGCAACACAGTGAATGAATGAATGAATCAGAGATACAGTGTCATTCTTGACCTGGACAACAGTCTCACGTAAGCTTCGGTAACTCACCCAAGGGATGCTTTTAAAAACCATCTTTATCAAGGACTGGAAATTTCTGCATCATCAACATATTGCCCCGAAGCCCGACTAGTCCCATCTTGCTTTGACTCCCAGGGTGGCTCCTGATCAGGAGTTTGGGGTCCCTTTGCCAACACTGGCATTCCCAAGGGGTTCCTCAGCCTTGAAAGACATATCTGAGCAAAGAAGGGGGCCTCCCTGTCGGGCGAAGAATCTGCCCCACTAATGCCCCCCAAACTCTGTAAATTGGGGAAGTGTTTTAAGCTTAACCTATTGATCTCTGCAAAACCATGATACATCAACACAGAATTTTCTTTTCTATCTTGACCGGACATGTTTAATACAGTTTTGTCTGTCTACCTCAGTGTGGCTCTGTGTGTGTGCGTGTGTGTCTGTATAAAACACACACGTGTGTATAAGTTTCAGGTGCATGCATACACAGGTGTTTAGTTACTGCCCCAGAAGCCAGTAACTCCGCATCCATCATCTGGGCTTCTAACGGCCAGTTAACAGCAATACTCTGCTCTCTGCTTCCCTGCAGGGTGGCTAATTAATAAACTTTCCCTTAATTGAGTTCTGGCTGCCAAGTCCACAGGGGTCATTCCTTACATATAAGTAAACAAAATTTCCATTTTAAACAACACTCCAAATCTCCTCATTACATTTGAAACAGACACAAGTGCACAGAAGTCAAGCCAGCTATGGGGTGGGACATGATGTGCCTTCTGGCCTGATCCCCTTCCCTGCAAGAAGCCAGGTGTGGCGGCAGGCAGGTGACATCTCCAAAACCCGGGGGAGGGGGAATGGGGAGGGGACCCTGCCCCTCACATCTGCCTGGACTCCCGCCCTTCTTCATCCTCATCTGTAGATATATTAGAAAGCACCCACAGAAGTTTTGGAAATGTCATTTATAGCACTTGCCTTTTTCTTTAACCTAAATTTATTATTTAAAAGCAATTCACTTCCACAGTTTATAAATAGGAAGAAGATGAGTTTTAAGTTAAATATTTAATCAGCACCCAGGACTGGTTAAGTACCAACATGGGGTGGATTAGCCTGTACTTTTGTGGAAGCCGAGTTTTAAGTTCTTACACTTGCAGTAATTCCATGAACTGCTTGTTGTTTTCAGGGGCCCTCCCCGTTTTCGGGGAGCATGGAACTATGAAGTGAAAAGTGGAAAATCAGAAACAGGGTTGTTTTCAGCCTGGTTTGCAATCTCCCGGGAGGAGGCGGTTACCTCCCCTCCTGAGTTTTCCACTCAACACCATTTGGAAACCATTTGGCTCAAGAGTCAGGTCTTTTGTGAGTCACCCTTTGCCAAAAGTACAAGAATTCACTGCAGGCTGTGATCATTTTTATTATTATTATTATTGACAGCTTAAAAGAATAAAATAAACATTTTTCAGACTCCCACATTCAGGCAGGGAAAACACAGCCCAGGGGAAAAAAAAACACATTTGAGGACAGGATTTAAAGCCGGCTCTCAGATGGTTAGGAGAAATGTGGATAAAATTCTGTTCCTCATTTCAAAGGTCTGATCCTCTCATCCCCACCCTAATCCCTCATTTCCTTCTTTAAGAAAGTTATTCTAAGCGGAAACACTGTCCACATTATGAGCACTTCTTTGAGAATCAATCTCCCTCAAAAGATTCCCATTCAAAATACTTTGCGCACCCTTCTCACCTCGGAGAATGACCTGAGTGTCCAGGGCACGCCCGTGAGGGCCAGTGCAGGTGGCCCAGCTGTCAGTCGGAGTCACGAAGGCTAGCCCCAGGGAATGGGACTCCAGCCCAAGTGAGATTTCAGTCCTGGGGGTGGGGGTGGGGGCCAGTCTTTGGGCCCAGTCAAAACCAAATGAGGAGGCAGCACGCAAAATAAGTGAACAACGAGTACATGTGACCACATGGATGAATCTCAGATGTGTTATGCTAAATGAAAGATCCAGACACACAAGGCCACATATGGACCACATGATTCCATTCATATGACATTCTGGATTAAGGCAAAACTACAAGGACAAAAATCACATCAGTGGATGTCAGGGGCAGAGGAGGAGACTGACTACAGGGGACAAGAGGGAACTTTACATGGTGTGGCTTCATTCTCTGTCTTGATGGTGGTCGATACACAACTGTGTAGATTCCCCAAAACTCATCTAATGACACATAAAAAAGGGTAAGTTTCATTACATGTAAATTATGCCTCATTAAACCTGAATTAAAGCAACCACCATGGAGCAGCAACCCTGGCAGAGGCCAAGGTCAGCAGAGGCATTGAGGTGGGGGAGGGGAAGAGCTTCCGCTTGGTGGCAACAGACACCCCCAAGAGCTATCTCCAGGACACTGGCTTTCAAGACTTCGGGCAACAGGGAGACTTGGAAGAAGTTGGGGAGCCCATCCCCAGATTCCAGCGGGATGCCTTAATTCCAGGCTCCACCTACAATCAGGTCAGTGTTAGGCAGCTTCATGGTTTCCAGCCACCAAAGTTAGTCTCCTCCTTCAGGGTTTGTTTGTTTGTTTGTTTGTTGGCATAGGCTTTCTTGAGACAATTGTTCGGAAAGCGCTGGGGACGAGCTGCCTGTGTTTTAAAGGCCCTTTCAGAGATGGATGCTGAGAAGTGGTGGAAGCCGCCGCCTGGCCAGCCCAGCCTGTGAGGTCGGAGAAAGCGCAGTGAGGTCAATGGACCACTCTCTGCCTGCGGTCCAAGACCCCAGCTGAGACGCTGGGCTGAGGGCTGGCACCCAAGTGCTGGGCGTGGACAGACACTGCTCGCCAGTCAGAGCCTGGAGCCCGTACCCGGGCCAGTGAGGTCCGACGCAGCCACGAGGGGCCCGGGTGACCCGGGGCCGGGCTCCGGCAGTGTAGCTGCCAGGGCGACTGGGGCTGGCTGATTACGGAGAAGCATCACTGATGGCCGTTTCCTGAGCCAGGGAAGGCAGCCAGAGTCTGGTTAGTTACTCAAATGTCTGATCTACAGACGACTTAAAAAGCATGAGTCAGTTTCTTTCGGGTCCATACAGTACACTCAAGCTAATGATGAAAAATAACATTGACAGGGCGCTTTGGTGGGAAAAGGCTGGTTTCTGATGATATGCACCTTTAAGGTTTGTGAACCAAAAGATACCATTAAGCAGCTGTTTTGTTTTTTGTTAAATCCTCACTTGAAGACATACTTATTGATTTTTTAGAGAGCGGAAGGGAGGGGGAGGAGAGGAAGAGAAACATCAGTGTAAGAGAGAGACATCAATCGGTTGCCTCTTGTATGAACCTGGACAAGGGATGAAACCTGCAATCTAGGTACATGCCCTGACTGGGAATTGAACCCACAACCTTTTGGTTTACAAGATGATACTTCAACTCACTGAGCCACACTGGCTGGGGCTGTTTTGCTCTTTTTAAACTCTGTTCTCTCACATTCTCACAACAATGATATTCATAAATGATCTTTACCGAAGCAAACCCTCTTCCCTCAGACAACTCCAAAGTAAACTCCAGCCCAGACTCAATAACAATCTTGAGTCACAAGTCAGCAGGACTCGAGACTGGTGAGACTGTGCCAGGTGAACAGAAGGTCATGGTCGCCCCACCGAGGGGCCTCTCACCAGGATGTGGGCTGGCGGGGAGGGACGGTGACTTACTTCCCCCTTTCCCGCTCTTCTCCATCCGGTACTGGTAGATGTGCAGCGTGAAGAGCATGTGGGAGTTGCGGTGGTCGTCCTCATCGCAGTCCTGCTGGCTGCCCCGGCGCGAGGCGATGGCGGCGTCCAGGAAGAAGGCAGCCTTCTCTGCGGTGGGCGCCCGCAGCTCACTCTGGTTCTGCAGCTGGAAGACACAAGCCCAAGCTGGAGCTGCAGCTTGAGGAGGGTTGCCTGCCCCCCACCCCGTACCTGGCTGTCTGTTCATCGTGGCCCAGCTCCCCGCCTCGCCAAGGCCGGAAGTCCTTCTAGAACGCAGTCCTATACTCATGCACAATGCTCAGCCTAATTCATTCCTGTCTGAAGATTCATGTTGAGCACGTGATTGGATGACACACATTTTTACTCATTTATAATTTAGGCAGAATCTGTAAACAGCAGGTATGAAAAAGCAAATGGACATATCTGAATGGGAAGAGAGGACAGCTCACCGAAGTGTGGGCAGTCTAAGGGAACTCGAGGGACGGGACTGCGTCTGGATTTCAGAGATTAGAGGGCTGGACATGGACAGGCCACACAGCATGATTTTTGTCGACAGCATGGGTGTCCCAAAGAAGTGGGAGAGCTTGGTCAGCTTTTGCTGGACTCTCCTTTTATTCCCCAGCTATTTAATTAAAGCCCATTACAGACCGCAGTGACCATCATAGTGGTGGGAAGGAAGCTTCAAAGATGTGGAAAAACACCCAGGATACTTGGACGCCTCATCTCTATCATTTAGCAGAGGTCTAATTTTACCTTTATGACTAAATCCGAGTGTGCGGCACACTCATTAATCGACTGTAGAGAGCATTGTGGGCAAGGTACCCAAACCCTGGAGACCCCTTGGCTGTCTCCGTAAACCTTAATCAGAACACGTTCTGCCACCTGTCCCTTTCTGGGGGCAGAGGAGAAAGCTCATTATGTCTGATGTATCCAGAGGAGTGATCTGCAGTATATGTTTCAGGGTCGGTGCAGGTTCCGAACGTTTTCTACTCTGACGTTAACTGTACATACGATTCTGAACTGTGAGAGATGGCATTTGGGATCTGAGACCATGAAAATCCTCAGACGTCAAAGGGAGTTCCGTAGTGTTCCTGGTTTTGTACTCAGTATGGCCGAAAAGTAAAGCAGAGAATTTCTACGATTATTTCAATAAGAAGAGTTAAAGTCAAGAGCGTGTTGGTCTCTTCCTCTTTTTTTTTGCCTTCAGTTAAGATGAACTTTCACCTGCATGGAACTTCATTAATGGAGAAGTGAATGGACATCACTGCACATTCGAGGGTCTGGGTAATTCTTGGGGCAGGAGCTGAGGGTAGGGGACACTACTTTCCACCACAGGGGCCATGAAGACACCTCTGAGCATGTCTCATGCTTCAGAAGAGTGGTTCTCTGAGTGCGGTCCCTGGACCACCAGCGGCGGCGCCACGTGGGAACGTGCTACAGATGCCCGTTTTGCGGCTCTGTCCAAGGAGTGCTGAACGAGAACTTCCGCAGGGAAGCCCAGCGATCTGTGCTTTAACGAGTCTTCCCAGTGACTCTGATGAAGACTAAAGTTTGAGAACCACTGGATTAAGGTTTTCATGACCAGCTAGTTGGTATTCTGACTAGGTTCCCCATCCAAATGGTATCTGATGCATCTGTTAAAACTGAGCAGCCAATTTTAGTCAGACACGGTACCCACCCTTTGGGAGTTACCAAGAGCTAACTGGGCAATCACAACATGGCTGCTATAAGTGTTCTAGTCAAATTAGGAGAGACATCTAAGAGGGCTTCCAGGAAGAAGAGACATCTCGCTGTGACCTAAAGGATAGGGAGTTAGCTAGATGAAGAATCAGAAGGGGGGAGGAGTGTTCCATGCACGAGGAAAAGAATGTGCAAAGGCCCAGAGGTAAGGAGCGTGGTTGGTGCCTTAGAGCTTTGCTATTGAGAGTTTGTTAGAAATAAATGCAAGATCAAGGGCACCAGCCTAGACCTGAAGAACCAGAATCTGCATTTTAACAAGTCACCCAGTGATTCAGAGGCACATTGAAGTCTGAGGGGCACCACTTTCTTAGGGGACTTATGTGTAATTTAAGAGGAGTGTGGCAAGGAGGGGAATGGCCAGAGATGATGCTGGAAAGGTAGACAGGTACACACAGGGCCTTATAAGCCATGGCCTGGAAGGTTCGTAATGGCAATGGAAGGAGCTGAGCTGGGGGAGGGGGGACGCAGTCAGGTGTGAGAAGATGGGGGATCGTCACTGGTGGAAACAATCCCACCTGGAAGCGAGGCAGGTACAAACTGAACCTTCCATCTAAGAAAGGAGGCCTCAGGTGAGACTAGGAAAGCCTGCTGGTAGAGACGGGAAGAATCGATTATTTTGGATGTGAAGCAGGCTGCCCCAGGCCATGCCGACCTGGAGAGGCAAACAGCAAGGGAGAGACACTGGGAACAGGCGTGACGCCCTGAAAAGGGGTATCGGAGCCTCTCCTGGCTTCCACAGCTCTAGCAATTATATCACGGTGCTAATTAGAGAGTGGTTATTAGTTTTTCCTGCAGCACTCCGAATCCGGCTGCAAACCGGTGCCAGGAACACAGTTTATAGAGCCATAAACAATCCCAGTAACGGCCTTGGCCATTTGTGCAGAGCAGTAAATATTTCGGTTTGCTGTTAAACAAAAGAAAGAGTGTACCTTCCCCCTCCCCCTGAAAGGGGCGTAAAGAAAGTAAATTCAATTTCCTTGAACTGCTACAACAATTGTGATTCCTGCTCACTGTCAATCAGATTCAAGGTACAAATATTTAGGTTGGGCGAGCAGATGGCCCCACAGCTGGCAGCCGTGAAGTTCCAGTCCACTTTAACGTAAACACCCGTGGGGCTCCTGGTGGACAAGTCAGTCCGTCACCGGCTGAGCGCCCCAGCCTCAGAGGTAGGGGTGAGCCACCTTGAAGCTGCCTGAGCCCCCGGCCCAAGCAGTCACCTGTGTGCCGCAGATGGGGTCCTCGCACAGGTACACGCCGGGGGACTGGCCGTCCTGCAGGCTGCCCGTGGCCACCTCGGACAGCAGGTCCCGCAGGTTCTCTTCTTTGCCCCACACCTCCACGGCTGAGATCCGGACAGAGAAACGGGCTCCGGTCTTCTCTTTCCGCTCATTGATCAGCTTGAAGAGCCAGGAGATGGCGCAAGGGATGATGCCAAGGTTCTGCATGGAGTCGTCCTTCCCGATCATGGTGTAGGATTTTCCTGGGGGGCCGCGGGGGCATGGGAGCAAGGGAAGAGAGAACGGCAGTTTGAGTGTTCACAGGTCATTCTACGGTCTCAGGAATAGATGCCAAGGATGCAGGAGAAAGGCATGGAGGTGTGGGGGAAGGGAAGAGAGGAAATGAAAAGGTGAGCGAAATAGCCCTTGGCAATGACAAAAAGACCTTTCCTAGTACTTCTGATTAAATGGCTACAACAAAGGCTGCAAGAGCCCTGGCAAGTGACAAGATCAAATCACCATGAACCTCCAGGAGGACCCCAAATACCAGAAGCTACCTGTTTCTGCCTAGTTTCATACATAGTGGGAAGGCGGGGACCGCTCATCACTGTCACCACCCCACAGACTACAACCACGTACTTACACTTTATATCCTTTCTCAAGTTAAATGCTGTGTATATTTTTATAGCATGAGCTAAGTCCATCAAAATCTGGGTCACTGCTTTGATAAGAGGTGAAGAAGAGAAGGAAGGGGCGGGAAGGCCGAGTGGCCGTGGGGTGAAAAGGGCTTTCTGTCCCAGCCTGGCCCTGGTCCTCATCGTCTCTGTTGGCAGCTCAGCCAAGGGACAGTGTCTGGAACTCCCCCCAGGTGCTAATCTGTCCAGCATGTAAGGGAAGACCTGGTGAGCAGATGGCCACAGGTCAGGATGAAGGTGCCATGGCGGGGGGGGCGGTGAGCTGCCTCCCCCCGACCCGGCACCCAGCACAGGGGCATCTGGACAGCTGGGTGCTGGGAAGCAAGGAGGGCAGGCTGACCTTCCCACGATGGGTCCACTCACGGTCTGGGCTTTGCATGCAGCTGCTCCTCTGACTTCTGACTTTGAGTTCGGCTCCACCCCAACCCAAATCCTCCTGTGAGTGTTTTTTTGTTTTGTTTTGTTTTTTTGAGCAGGGAGGCTCTCTGCTTCCCAACAGCCCGTGTTCAGGAAATGTACATTTTCCTGCTGGCTTTCTGGGCGTGACCCTGACCTGGATCAGATGGGAACAACCCTGCCGTATGCCTCCGTTCATCTTTTGAACTTGAAGGCCTTCCCAGATGACTGGGTGCCCACTGCAAATCCTTCGTGGTTGTTTGGTTCAGCACCTAAGGGAGACGGCCTTTCCTTTCGCCTGAGGACTCTGGGACCACATAGAAGAATAGAGAGGGGGACCAGGAATCCAGCGTGCAAGGACAAAAAAGCACGGCTCTCACTGACCCAGCTTGGCGTGGCCGAAACAGAACACGCAGCCGTCGGCCCCGTTGACCACGGACTGGATCACCTCTGCCACGGTCCCGGCGCACACCTCCGCCTGGCAGACACAAGGGGAGACACACGGTGAGTGGACCATCAGTAACGGAACGGGAGACCGCTTTCCTGGGGCGTGGGGCCGTGGTGTTCCCGGATGGGGTCAGCCTCTGACAGAGTTCTCAGATGCTCAGTCCCCTCTGGCGCCGCCTACCCTGTGCCAGCCTGAGCGTTTCACATGGTAACTGCAAACCTCCCTTCTGCTAATTTCTGGGACCTTTCAGCTGCTGTCTGCAGACCAGACAGAGCCTGGGCCGGATGGAAACACAGGGCGCTTTCATGGACCCCGTCCCCTCCCCTGCTGCTGTTCCGGCCTCTGGACAAGGCATTTAGACTTTCCATGTGCTCTCTGCTAGCTAGATCCTTCCTTTACACACACACACACACACACACCCTCATAAAATAGGCCAGCCTTATTACAGGGAAAACGGTGACCTGCCATTTCAGCAAGGCAACCTGGAGAAACATTGTAATTCTAATCTAAGCAGGAGGTTTGTGGTGTCTGTCTGCTTTCTCTCCCAGTCTCCTTCCTTTCTCAATCTACACCCCTCTTTCCAAAACCAGCCTTTCCTTTCTTTCTCCACAGACATTACATTCAACATGTACAAATCCTTGACAAACAGATCTCCGGTCCAGCTCCTGCGGACTTTCTGTATTTCCCCAAGAACAGCCAGCCGCATAGCGCTCTGTCAATAATGAGAACTCAGTCAATTTTGTGGACCAAGGTGGAGCTCTGGGAACTCTCTCTCTGGTTAGTGGTTAGCCCCCAGGGGCTTCCGCAGTAGCAGGGGCACAGAATTATTCGCTGTGTGCTCTCGCCTTGGATTCTGTCTGGGCGCCGGAGTCAGATCTCTCAGAAACATCCAGAGGCTGTGTGAACAGGCTCCACAGTCGTCTGAGCGAGGGGCCTCCTGGCGGGAAACTGAGCGCCGCAGGCCTGGCCGTGAATGCAGTTATTCAGCGCCAGGCTTCGGCAGCACAATGAGCCTAAGTGCTCAGAAACCAATGTTCTCTCCCCGGCCGCCATGGAAAAACCACACTCCTCACCACCGTGGGTTGTTCCAGTGGTGGTCGCCTCAGCAACTCTGCGGGGGCCCCTCCTAGGCGACGGGGACAGCAGGACAGGGCTGCTGTGGGGAGGGGACCACAGGATCTATCCTAAACCCAGGACCCAGGCCACTCGAGCCTGGCTCAAACCCCCCTAAGTGGAGGCTGTGGAATCTTAAAGGAATTTGCCAGAGGCTGAATGAACTCTGCCTTTATTGGACATAAAGGGACATGAGGATGAGGAGGCTGAGAGCCCACCCTGATCCATCCATAAACTGTCTTAGATTCCAGGTCAGCAGGGAGAGTGTTGGTTGTGTACAGACCAAAGTGCCTTCACCGAGTCACCGGTGCCAAGGCCCGGCAGAGGAGGAGGGAGAGGCGCACACGGCACAGGGCTGGCGGCCTCCCCTGGCTGAGTCCCTGCCTAGCATCCACTGAGGAGTGTGGGGAATGAGCTGTGCCTCGTGTGTGTTAGGAGGTGACAACAGCCCTTGGAGGCTGTGGGCTGCTTTTCCGGGGCCCAGAGAAGGAGGCAGCCTTCCTGAGCGCAGACCCCATGGCCAAGGCCAAGTCCGCAGGAAGCCTCTGCTGTCCCATAGGTCTGAATCCTGCCCCCCCATCTCTCCTGCTAATGACTGAATCTGTGCCCTCCCACATTCTCAGACTGAAGCCTAGTGTGGTGGTTGCAGGGGGTGGGCGCTGAGGGTGCTGATGAGGTCATGAGGGTGGAGCCCTCGGGAGTGGGACTATAAAAGAAGCCCCGAGAGCCCTCTGGTCCCTTCCACCACATTTGGACACAGTGAGAAAGCACTGCTTAGGAATTCTCCCCAGACACCAGATTTGCCAGCACCTTGATCTCGGCCTTTCAGCATCCAGAACCGCAAGAAATAAATTTCTGTTGATTATAAGCCATCCAGTCTGTGCTATTTTGTTATGGCAGCTCGAACGGACTATGTCCCCTCTCCAAAGCCAGACCCAGCAGCAGTCTGCCCCAGCAGTGGGCAGGAGAGGACGGCCAAGGCCACTCAAGGGTATTAAGGATGGCTCCTGAGGGCAGAGAAAGCAAAACTCTGAATTGTCTGGGCCCACGAAGGCGGCCAGCAGCAACGACCTCGGAGCACAGCCACCCTGTACGCTGTCTGGCCCCTCTGCTTTGGAGGCTGGCTGCAGCCGCAGCATAGTACCAGCATTAAAAATGATGATTTAAAAGTAAAAATAGCTCACATTTATTGAGCACTGATTATGTTTTCAGTACCTCATGGGTAGCAATTCAGGAACTCTCTATGGCCTTAAGGAGATACGTTTGGGTTCTGTCTTCATTCTACAGATGACACTGAGGCACGGAGACATTCAGGGACAAGTGTGACTTGTCCAAGGACACACTGCTAGAAAATAGTGGTAAAATGACAGGCAGCCAAAGATACACCACCATATGGAGCAGAACACAGAGAAGAATCTAGAAAAGACGTCTGCTCAGGAAAGGGCTCATGAACAAGAGACTTCAGCTGTGAGACTCAGGTTCCTCATCTGTCATGGGAAAGGAGCCACGCCTCCCTTCCCCACGCCATCGGATTCCAGGAAGAACACATGGGTTGATGCATAGGGAACTTCTTGAAAACTGTAGATGTTCTGGAAATGCAGTTTATTATGTACAGTGTTGGAAATTTCGGCAAACGTAAAGCATTCTAAAGTGAGTGCGTCTGTCACACAGAGCCGAAGAGCTCCGCCACCAGGTCTGAAACGTAAATAAAGACTCGCAATAAAAGCGGCTCCTTTTACTGGAATAAATTCGAAAGGCATTAATGGTCCACGCTGAATTTAGAGTTTGCTTTGGAATGCTGACAACTGAGGGAGATTTGCTTTTGAAAAGTTTTAACTGCATTATTTGAATTATTTGTAGGCCATTTATTAGACCCAAAGTCAGGCTTAGCTTGGTGAGCCCATGGGGTGGTACCAAACACGGCAAATGAAATGAGGAGGGAAACCACTGAACTTATTCATAAAGTGCTTTGTCTTCCCAAGGTGAGCTCACTGGGGAAACCATGTGCTCAGCTGGTTCATGAATGGGCCCTACCACACGTGCTCTCTGCCGACGGTGCGTTCCGAGCGTCTGTGTGAACACCGTGTCTTTCTACACTGAGGTGCAACGTGGAAGAAACTAACAGGAGCTGCAAATGGTAGTTATGCTCCAGGTTGTGCTAGAGGCTATTAGCCACCCTACTGCACACTGTTTTGCATAAATCTTGGAAAGTGCTGGAAATTTATCGGGAAGGTGCAAGTGTCTGATGCCAAAATGTGGGCAAAGTAGGCTATTGTCTACCTGTACCCTGGGTTACAGATGTCTACAAGAAGATTCACTTGCACCAATTCATTGCACAAGAATTGCCCCAGAAGGTGCAGCTGAACCTTCTACCAGACATTGTTCCTACTGGGACTGGCTCTGGGGGCTTTGGCCTAAGAATCTTGGCACCCTGAGCTCCCAAGATTATACTCATAGCAGATTAACAAAAATGGCCACAGTTATCCACCCTTCTCTGGGTGCATGCCCCTTGCAATATGACTTTGCAGCACCTTAATCAAGAGGTGGAGTCTCTTCCCAGCCCTCAAACCTGAGTCAACAGAACACAGCAGAAGAGGTGGTATTTCAGTTTTGAACCTCAGCCTTAAGAGGCCTACATGCTTGGATCATGCCATTGTCATGAGAGTAAGTCCAAGACAGCCTCCTGGTTGATGAGAAACAATGTGGAGAGAGACGAGGTGACCTGGCCAAGGCCATTCTAGAGCACCCTAAGGCCAGCCAGCCCCCAAACACATGACAGCAGCCAGCCAAGGTTGGCAGAGTTGACCACAGACATAGAAATCAGCCGAGCTGGGAGCAGAGGAAGGCTCAACTGACCCACAGACTCATGCACAATAATAAATGCTCGTTGGTCTAAGCCACTGAACTTCAGGGCGGTTCGTAATGCAGCAGATGCTGACTGATACAACAGCTGTCCCTAGACTCTCCCCTCCCCTGCCCTCCACCGTTCCAGGCGACAAGACTGCATGTCAGCCTCCGTCTCCCTGCCTGGTGCTCCAACTCCTCACTGGAACTCTAGACTTGCCCTCTCTAGGGTTCTAGGATCCTGACTAATTCTAATCCAGCCCCCAGAAACACTCGTCCCCTTACACACCCACACCCAGCAGTGGGGGCGGGAGCAGGGTCCTCAGGACCAGTTGTCTGCACCTCAGTGGTCCCTGAAACTTCCTGCCATCTTCTTGCGTCTGGATGGCCCCACTGACTGACTTGCGCCTCCTTCTCCCCAAGGACACAGTTTGTTGATATCCTGGCACAATGGTGCCCATCCAGGTACGACACCAGTTATTCAATGGAGCTCGAAGTGGCTGCTACACGTTGTTGTGCAGGGAGAGTAACTGGCCCCTCAGAGAGCCCACAGGGCCTGGTGAGTGAATGCGATCTCCGTGAGACGAATTAACACGGCCTGGCCCCGACAAGGGTGACACCTACCTGAGAAGCATCCTGTGGGAAAACCGCGTCGAAGGCAAACATCTTAGGGGGAACCTGGTTGCCTCTCTTCTGGAAGGCATTTTGCCCTCCACATGCCAGGGGGTCATACAAGGTGATCTGCTTCTTCCGTGGGTCCACCTTTAAGAAAGAGCTGGACTCCGAGGTATCACGGGCCAACGTGGAACAAATGCGAAGCATGACTTTCACCTGTTAAGAAACAAGAGCCAGAACAGACGTGGATTAAGTTGGGTGCTGAACAATGGAACACCCTAGTGTACTCTCTGGACACATAAGTATTCACAGCACAGCACGAACCTTCCCAACATAAATTATGATGACGTGCCCAACGAATTAGCAACGTGAGCCTCAGTGGATTGTGGGAAAACTGATTTATTTATAATTACCAGGTTGAATATTTTGATGTGTCCATTACTTTATTATTGAAATGGCACGTCCTTGTCTTCCTGTTAATATAAATTGGAAATCAACTGTACCCTGGTGGCCCAATTACATAGATGAAAAGTAACCCGGCCGCCATGCATTCGGGGTGGGTATAGCCCACAGATCAATAAACCACGGACATAAAAGTTCGCTCCCATAATTTACTTCTTGCCTCTGCTCATCAGGACTCTCGGAGGAAAAAAAGTCCACGTTTATTAGTGTCATCATTAAAGACCCGTGCAGTGGCCTGTTTTTAATGGCCGGCATTTGAAATGTGTTCCAAGGGGCAACAGCAATCAAAGATTTGTTTGAACCGTGTTACTTGGGACCCCATTAAGGGAGTGCCTGGGAGTTGACTTTTCAGGGCATGAAAGCACATCTCAGTGGCAAACAGGAGGCAGCGCCCTTTGGCCCACCCCCTGTGTAGTTGAATGTGGACATGTCAGGTGCCCTTGACCCACTCAGCTCCACCCCCAGGACTGAACGCGGAACTTGTGGAAGTGAAGCTGAAGCCACCCAGCTCTGGAGCCTCAAGTCCTAGGAAAAGGGACAGCAGTTCCTGCCTTGCCAGACCTTTGTTACTACATTGCTAGGGCCGTCCAACTGTGTCAAGTGCCTGCTATGTGCCAGGCACTGGGCTAGGCATCAGGGATGCAAAGACCTGTGATTCGTGAATTAGCAGGGCAGACAGACAGACAGACACAGGTAATGGTTGTAATACGATGTAGCCAATTCTGAAGCCCTGTACAGGGTTATTTTTAAATTCCTCTCTGTGTCTTACCCTCTTCATCCAATGGCCAGGTCTGGTACAATCTCAGTGATGCAACTTTGGGGAGGAGGCTGTAAGTCTTTGAATCAAACATTTCAGACACACAGATGCACTCAGAGAAGGACCTATTAGAGCATATATTGCGCATCATGGAATGAGGGCATCCTCCGCCAACCCAGCCCTGCCTACCAAGGCATGAGAACTGGATTCGCAGTGTATAAAGCTGAAACGTAAAGAATTTGTAGGGTGTTGGGCCCAGCTGTTCTCGTCACTGAAGAACAGGACTCGCGTGTGGGTCCAGAGGCCAGGGTCACGGTGGACGGGGCACAACGCTGGGATGAGGCCCACCTCCCAGGGTGCACGTCTTGGTTCTCCCACTGTGAGTTCACATGACGATCCCTGTTGTTCTCCGAGGGTCTGTTGCAGGCTAGGGCTATGCCATTGTCCACAACATTGCATTTACCCCTCCCCAAGCCAGGGGGTGGGCGCACTTGCCCAGACTTTATAGATGAGAAAACACACGTTACAGAGCTTGTCCCAAATCACTGAACCTGTGGATGCTAAGGCTGGGCTCTTCCCCTCCTGCTGGCTGACTCCAAAGCCCACGCTTCCCTATGTGCCAGCTGCCCCTCCCACACCCAGCCGGACTTCTCAGAGGCTCAGGAAGAACAGTACCTGTCTGGTGGGTCTGTTGTCAGAATGAAAGGAGCTGGCGTGGGAAGTACCGAGCGCAGGCGGGTGCTGCATCCGAGTGGGCGTTTCCCTTCCTCCTCCCTGCACTCGCTCCCTCCAAATCTCAGTGTCCTGGCATGTCCCAGCCACAGTGGTACCAGTGAGCTTTTGGAACCCCTTGTCCTGGACTCTGGGTGCCATGGATCACAGCAGGGTGGGCTCGCTGCCGGCCGAGCGGGGCCCCAGCACTGGGCCTCACAAGGCTCCTCCCAACGCAGCGTCGTCACGTCCCACGGTCAGCCTGCACATGACAGCAGCCCCCACCCCGTCTGTCTACATCGGCTCTGGCAATTTTCTCGTTCACTGCGAGTGTCCCCAATCCTATTTCAGTTCCCTTCCTTTCTATCGATTGGTCCCATTTACACAGCAGGCGTGCTAAGAGCTCATCTTCAAATTGCAACTTTTGGGAGGTGTCTGGGCCCCTGGGGCCTTCGGTAAGCAAGTCCCCCACCCAGCCCAGCCCTGAACGGCACAAGTCAAGGCCGATGCCATGCCAGGCAGAACTGAAGGAGTCACATGGCCCACCGCTTTTCCATTTCACAATTTCACATGCAATTTCTGGGTAACTAGAGGTGCGGAATGTAAAATATGAGCTAAGCCATGCATGGGCCTACGAGGGAAAGCAGGAGAGAAGGGGCTGAATTAGTGAATCATTTGTCAGAGAGGAATTCTCCTGCATCTTAATGAAGTTCCAAGCATGCACTTCAATTTCTGCAGACAGGCTGAGGATTCCAGCCGCTGGTTGGCCAAGGACATCCACGCTTCTTTAAAAGCCCTCTGAAATCTGGGCTGGGGGAAATGCCGCATGCCATTCTTTTCCTTGCAATTCATTTAAATAAATGGATACTTTTCCCCCTAAAAGGAAGGAAGCTGGGTTTTTCTGCTTCACCTCCTCCAGGCCCTTACCCTTTTAGTCTAGCCCTGCCCTTCCTGTCTAGTCCTCAGTAATTTGAGTGCTCAGGAGATACCACTTGGGGTCAAGAATAGCCCCCGGACTCCTTGCTAGAAGTCTTGCTTTTGTTGCAAACCCTGGTAGGTTCCTGGCAACACCTACTTCCACCCCCTCCTGTCCCTGCAGCTCGGGGGCAACTGTCCTGCAGTCTTAACAGGCACAGCCCATCCCTAGCCCCCGGGGTAGAGGAGGCAGTCTTGTCACTGCCCACGGCAGAACTGGGGGAATGGGACCTTGACAGCTATAGGCCCAGCGTGGGGGGGGGGGGGCGCTGACACCTGGATTCACCGCCTCCAGCAAAGATCTCACTGGAGGAGGCCTCCCTTTGCCTCATTTACCTAATTAGTCAGTGTTGTGGGCAGCGGCTGTCCTGACATCCTGCTCACTCATCACCTGGGCATGTCCTCCTGGAAGGCATGGTGGGCTGAGGGGAAGGATCGGTGAGACACCCACCCAGAGGGACATAGGGCCGACCTGGACGCACACCCCATGCAGGTAAAGGCAATGCCGACAGCCACACTGCCGAGGGGCCCCACAGGCACTGATCACACAGACAGACACCCCTGCCTGTCCCTGGTCACAGAGTGCGGGTGCACGGTGCAGACCGAGGGCGGCTCTCTGCTGCTGGTCTCTCTCCCCAGGCCTGTCGGGTGGTGTGGGTGGGGGCTGACCATAGAGCTCAGGAGCGCTCAGGATAAACTGGACCATTCAAAGGATCCCTCACTAGTGAGAGACAGACCACAGATGATGGGGCGATGGTGGCAGAAGGAGGGCGCCTCACAGTCCTCATTGTGCATGAGTTTGTTTCAAGTCCTTTGTGGGCCCCGCAGTGAAGGACCTCACAGGCGCATGTGAGACAGTGACTGGTCCCTGGCCCGAGTCTCGACCACAGTCCATGCTCAGAGACAGCGCGTCTGCAACAAAGGCTGCCCAGTAAACTAACCGCTAACATGTTTCGATTCCTGTGCATTTCCACATTTTGATTCTCTTTATACTGATGTTTAAGTTCACAGATATTTTTAATAAGCTTAGTAGAAACTGGTCCATGTGGCCTCAGATCACCTGACCAGAAAGACCATTTGGCATCCTTTTTGCCTCAATCCTGGCAGTACCAGAATTGTCCTGAAACATTCACATCCATTCTTAAGTTTTTGAAACACGGCTGGAAATTGTTCTCTAAAGCAAGTCAGGGGCACATAAGAAGGTTCACTCAATCCCACCAACAGGAAGATGGGAGGGAGAAGCAGAAAAACGAGGCTGTCAGAGGGCTTCCAAAACCAGAGGAGTCACCTGCGGAGACAGAGCAGCCGAACTGGAGAGCCTGTTAGCAGCTGACACCGCTGTCCAGGGACCCAGTTCCCTTCTACCGAGGCCGGGCGCAGCGGTGGTGATGCTGGGGGTCCTCCCGGTGACATGGGAGCCGTGGGAATCCTGACCACCCTGTCGCTCCCAGGAGACCTTCTCTGTCTTAGGTGGGAGAGCCAAGGTGTGGACGAAAGAGCGAGTGGACACCCCAGGTCCTGCGTGATAACAGCCGAGGGTGAACGTAGAAGGGGCACCCTGCTGTCCTTGGCACAGACCAGGAAGCCCTTCCTGGTGGGGGGGTAAAAAATGGGTCAGTTTTTTCTAATGAATCTATCTCCTTTCTTACAGGTTCTGGGTCCAGGGGGCCCTGCAGTGGGTGAGGAGCCAGGAGACTGGGTTCTAATCCAAATGTCACCACCACTGAGTGGCTATGCAACCTAAGGCGTGGGCCTTGGTTTCCTTATCCCTAAAATGGGCCGGTGGTCCCACCTCCCTTGAAGGACAGTGGTGAAGAAACAAGCAGATATAAAGCAACATATACAGATGTAAAACATTGTTCTAGAGAAGAAGGGAGAGAGGGAGGAATTCGTATCCCTTTCCATATCAAGTTAATGACAGCGGAAGCCCTTCCCCTAAGCTTAATTCTAAAAATTAAAGCAAAAAATTCTTTAATAAACATACACATCCACAGCAACCAGAGAGACAGAGAACAAATTATTCCCCCTTCCCTCCCCGCCAAATGAAACAAGACTATATGGTTTGCTTTCATATTTGTCAAGGTGAGTAATCCATGTAAAATTTGATCGGAGCATCTAAAAGCTAAGCGTGGAATTTCCCTTATTTTATTCCTTTCTTCTCCGTCTTATCGGTGTGATGAATGGGCTCAGACTGTCTACTTATGGTCCATTAGCCACTTCAGGGAAATTCTCCAGCCGTTCAAAACAAGATGAGTGGAGAGACAGGAACTTTAAACAGCGTACGCTCCTCAATCTGCATTCTGCTCCTCGTGCTCGCTTTCCTGATCTACCAAGAAATTAGCGACCCTCCGCATCCTTCGGGGCTTGGGACGCTCTGACAGAGCTATTGTAAAAGATTTTGATGAAGTGCCAATTTCTAAAACACACTGCAAGGGACGCAGGGTGCAATTTTCCAGCCATTATTTAAATAGTACTTTTCTCTTTATAATATAATGTGAGACTCCGCTGCAAACCCACCACGGGCCCACTGAGCCCCATAAATAAGACTTTCCCTTCCCCTTTAATTTACCCAGTGTGTCCACTTAACCTGATGGGAGAGAGAGGCAAAGATGTTCCATGATGAAACAAAATTGGGTTTTACAAAAAGAGGAGGTTTAAACACTTTCTAGTACAGTTTCTAGAAATGATCTGAAATTGCTTTTCCTGAAGGAAGATCTTGTTGGTTTCACAGGGCAAAAAGGTTCCAGACGGTTTTTTTTAGGAGACTACAAGAATTATCTGCCAAATAGTAACAACCTTGGAGGTCTCCAATAACTCCAGTACCAGGAAGGACGGGGAGCGGGGACCAAGTGGGTCGCGTTCCCAAACTCACAGAGGGAGCCTTTAACCCTATCCTGCAATGTCCGTGCTCCGGGAAAACACAGTTACTGTTAAGAATCCCAGATCCACATGTGAAGGGATGCCAGAGATTCTAGGCACAGTTTAGTCATTAGTTACAGAAGAAAACAAAATTGGATTGCATGTCTTTGCATAAAATGCAGTAATAATCCTATAGGACCCACTCAAAGATTACAGGGCTAGGTCCACCTGGAGGAAGTCCAGAGTGTAGGACCCTGTGCGGAGCTTGGAGGTGGGGGCGTACGGAGCACTGTGGGCCTATTCTGGGGCAGGGTGTCTGCTCTGGACAAAATCGAAGACTCGGTCACTCAGTTGGCCCTCCACACCACGCCACCCCTTCTTTAAACACACGGATTCTGCGTTTACTAAGGACTATGTTATTTCCATTCGGCTCCCCACAACAGCTTTGCTAAGGAAATATTATGATGATTATCACCTTCACCCCTAACTTGAAAGCTCAGGAGACTGAGGATCGGGTACTTCAGTGACTCATCTGAAGCCCTGCAAAGGTGAAGGGAAGGTGGCCTGTCACGTGCTCTCTCCACAGTGAGTGGCCTGGGTCAGAGCCGGGGGTTCGCTGTTCCCCACCAAAACCAGCAGGGCCAGACCGCTCTACCTGGGCCTGGGCCACAGCAGAACCACCTTTGAGGAGCCAGGTGGGGGCTGTCCCAGCGCTGGGGGAAGCTGGCTTCTCAGAGGTGCCAGTGGGTGAGCGCATGTGGTGCCAGACAGCAAAGGATGAGCAGCGAGGCCATCAGAGAGGGAAGATGTACATCACTAAACATCAGGCTGGGGAAGGTGACAAGCAGTGGCACAATGAAGCTAAGGGCGAGAGGACATGTGCAAGACCAGTAAGTGGAGCCCAGTAATGAGATGCACTCAGTCAAGAAGTGCTCCAGGGAGCAGAGGGGAAGGGAAATTCCCCGAAGCACTCCATCACTGGGCGTCTGTCACCAGGCAAGCCCAGCAGGGGACTCGGCTGGCTTGGCAAGGAGCATAAAGCCAGGAGAAAAGTCCCTCTGGAGGGGCACTGCTCCTGGTGGGCAGCCTCTGGGAGCAGGTCCCTCCCACCAATTAGCAGGCTGGGGAGAGTGGCCAGGATGTGAGGATGGAGACAGGTACGTCTCAGGGCCTGGGCTGTCAGCGAAGATGGGAGCTCTGACAGCAGCCCATTAGAAAGGGTCTCCTGTCACAGCTCATTGCATGAGGAAACTTATTTTAAATGGGTGAGCCGAGTTACACAGGCATGCTAAGGCTCGAGCATTCTCAGGTCAGAAGGGAAGCTGGACCTGGGATTCTGAGGCATCCCTGGGGATGACCCCCTTCGATATTAAGGACCCTGGCAATCAGAGTGTCCCCCCTGTGAGCACGTGGAGTATGGCCTGGAGCTGGGAGCACATGCCCCGGGGACAGGCGGCCTGGGTTGGAGTTCTGGAGGTGCCTTGGCCAATGTGTGCCTGTGAACAGTGATGTCACTCATGCGTGATGCACCTACAGCCTAGTTATAGTGACAGCGCAGAGCAGGCGTCTGTGAGGCCCCCGACGGCAGTACCTGTACGTCATGAGCGCTCAGCGACTATTGTATTACCACTTTATAATAATAGTGCTGCAACTATAAATGTATCACTTAAAAGAAAAATTTTTAGTCCTCACCTGGGGACTAAATCAATATATTTATTGATTTATAATCAATATAAATTGAATATATATATTCAATATATTGAATCAATATATTGAATATATTTATTGATTTATTGATATATTTATTGATGGTGAGTCCTCACCATCAATATATTTATTGATGTTAGAGGAGAAAGGAAGAGCAAGAGTGAGAGAGAGAGAGAGACATTGGTCAGTTGCCTCTCATATGTGCCGTAACTGGGAATCAAACCCCAAACCTAGGTTTGTGCCCTGACTGGGAATCGAACCCGCAACCTTTTGGTGTATGGGATGATGCTCCAACCAAATGAGCCACCCAGCCAAGGGTGAATGTATTATTTTAACATAGTCTCCTCATCATTAAAATGAGAATAATAACCACAATCTAGAAGGATTTATATAATTATTAAGCAAATAATCTAAAACTTGACACATAGTAGGTCCTTGATAAATAACAGCTGCCACCATACCCTTGTCCTCGAGAATCTTACGGATGATCCCTGCTCTCGCTGTACCCACCTTTGACCTAGGAGGTCAGGGGACTCGAGTCACCAGGTTCTTAATCACTCATACCCACATGAGAGACCCTAGAAGGAAAACACCATCTCACCATGCCGCACAGAGTTCCAGCAGGTTCTACGCTTGCCCAGGGCCGCCTGGGTTTTATCAATCCCAGGTAAAGCTTAGGTCTTCCAACTTCCACCCACACTCGCTTTTTGCTTCATTTTTGGTAAATCTTGAGTAAGCAACAATCGGAGATTTTTCTGAACACTGATAGAAAAACGAGTGTGGTTAGTTTGGGGTTGCTGTGGTTATTTTCTCTTTGGAAATCCCCACTGAAGAGGTAAAACCGTGTGGAAGGAATTGTGGAGGTGGCAGCAAGCATCGGGCACCCCTTCGGTGGGAACTCTTCCAGAGGTCCCTGGTCTGGATTTTGGAACTTCCCGTTAATAAAGGGCCCACTTAGCATGGAAGCCCACGGGTGTGTTGTGACAGAAGCGCTAACAGATCTGTCATTAAGCAGCAAACACGCGGGAAATGCTGCCTCTGCTGACGTGTCTGTCACCACAGAGGTGCTGTCGACCTGGACGACAGCAGGACGGAGGAGAAGCTGTTTTTCTTTTCTGCAGCCTACTTTGTCATCAGTACGAAAACTACAGCTTGCTAATAACCTGACACTTGATTTAGCATCTTCTCGCCTCACTGCCAGCTTCTCCTTGGTCCTGGGAATTTCAATATCCCACTGCTTCTGGCCTTTGACCTGTGTAAATAACAACACCCAGACTCTAAAAGTACGTCAGGTGCCCCAGTCAGGTGACTGTCTAGAAAGGCCAGCTACCAGATGCACCGTGGGATTTTTGTAAAGCGCCGTAATAAGATCGAAATCAAAAAGGGCAGTCATCACTTTGTGTGTGTGTTCTTTGTCAAACCATCTATGCTGGCTCATAAGTTCTATAAAACGCACACATCACCCATGGGGTGATGACTGTGTTCCTCCTATGTGTGGCTGAGGCCTGCGCAGGTGCCCGCATTCACCTGGGTTCTCGGGCTTCCTAGGGGCAGGTGGCAGGTAACCTAGCACAGGACCCCTCGGTCCAGCACCGAGGCCTTTCCAGCCAAGGGGACCGAGTGCTCGGGGCTGGGAGAGAAGCCGCCCTTCACAGGGCCCACTGGGGAGGCTGGGTGGGTGCAGGCGTGGGGAGTCCCCTCCTGGAGAAGCCATGGGCATGCCGACTCCGGTCTGGGATGCTTCTCTGGCCCGAACTCTGCAGCCTTCACGCCAGGAAAGAGCAGGAAGAGGAGGAGGAAGAGGAGGAGGAGGAGGAGGGATCCCTTCTAGTGAGAAAAAGCACCTGAGGGGTGCTAGGGCCTGAAATCTGGAGTAGGCTCTGCTAAAATGGAAAGGTTTTTAAAATTTAAAGTTTAATTTAAAGTAGAATTTTGCTAAAATTTAACTTTCATCGAAGCCTGACATGTACCCAGTGGACTGCCATGCTAAACTCCGCAGGCTCATGACCGCCTCCCACTAAAAGCGGGAAAGACAGAAAGGAGGAAGGAGGAAGATCTTATGCCAATGCCTTGCCCCACATCCCAGGACCCATGGTCAGTCTTAGAGATTTTCATTCTTCTTCAGGAAGATTAAGGAAGTTCAATGACAGCTGCACTCGCCAACGTCACCCCAATTCTTTCTGCCAGCTCCTCCAAAAGGCCTGCATCCTCTGGAATGCCCTATCCACATTCACTGGATGTCCAGGCAGCCCACACTAGGCGCCCAGCCCAGGCCGGGGCTGTGAGGAAGAGAGAGACAAGGAGGAGGGAGGGAGGGAGAGGGACAGCAGGGACTGCAGATGAAACCGAAGGGAAGTGGTGGCATTTCCATTTCAGACCATTACTTTTAAGGTTTAGGTTTAGGTTTAGAAGCAAAGCTATGCAAATTTCTCGGTTCTGCTCCAACGAACCCCTGGGCTCGCTGCTCCATCCTGTACGGTTGGGGCCTGATACACCCGGAACCCTGGAGGGGGTTGGAGGTGAAGGACACGCGATAAGAAGAGGGGGTAAGAGAAGACCAGCTGGGGGTAAAGAAGCAAATACTAATGAGCCCCGCCCTGTGCCACCTCTAATTTCCACAACCGCCTCTCTACCTGGCCCAGAAGCCCTTGCAGGCACCAGGACTCACATTTAATGCACGATGGAAAATTCTAATATGGAAGATTACGTGGAGGAGGTGCTTTCTCTTTACTTTTTTCTTAGAATGCTTGTGGAGAATCAGAGGGAGGTCAGGAAAAGAAGTACCAAATAAATGGTACCAAAGAAATACTAAAAGGTATTTCCCTAACTGCAGTCTTCTGCAGTGTGCATATGGTAAGGACTGGAAAAAAAAAAGCAACAGATTAAGATATATATTTGCATTCCAACAATAATAATCCTCTGGGCCTGAGAGGTGAGGGCTGTGGGGAGGTCTGGGAGAGGAGAACTCCCTGAGGCTGAGGGGCTTCGGCAACCTTTGTAGAAAGGCACCCGATCGGTTAGGTGGGCTCCTGCACTTGAGAATTGAAAAGCCTTCCCATCAGGCTGTGTCTGAAGCATTTATCATGTGTAAGGATGGACGATGGACGTAGCTTGCTGAGCTAGGAAAGCGAACTTTGCTTAGGTCCCACGAGTACCCTGCACAGGCCCTTTTGCACTGGGCGGAATCAGTGTTCCTCAAGGGTGCGGCTGCAGGAGGAGCCCTAATCAGGGCTGTGTAGAGTGAACCCAGCTCTATTACTGCGGTGTCCCCACCATGGAGCCTTGTTCCCAGGCGCCAGCTTACCCAGGACCGTTTTACTTTGCCCTCTAGGTGAACCCACACAATCTGCCCTGTTTCTATTTCCAGAGTCTGAGCTCTGTCCCCTTTCAGAGCATGATACTCAGTCCATCCTGTTTGGACTTGGAAACCTCAGGCTAGTAGAGACTTGGCCAAGCGACACAGACTGGACAGAGCAATCGCCAGGGACTCTCCCAGACTGCTGATACCCCCACCCCACCAAACATTCTCGTGGATAAACACCCAGGCCCCAGCCATTCAGGAAGCCTCCATCCATTCCTCCCTTCATTCATTCAGCATCTGTTGAGTATCTCTTAATCTGGGCCAGCTACCATGCAAGGCTCTGAGCTTACAAAGAGTTTAAAACCCAGCTGTTGTGTTCAAGGGCCTTGCAGTGTATGGGCTAAGAAAAAAGTGTAACAGAGTGGTATAAAAATTTCTGCATGGGGCCATAAGGGCCCATATGGAGGGAGCATTTCCACTAGGAAAGCAGGTGCCAGGAAAGGTTTCATGAAGGTGTCCAACGAGACTTGAAGAAGAGTCAGTGTCAGCTGGACACCCAAGGCCGGGCACGGGCACACCGGGCAGAGTGTGTGGGCAGTCATGGAAGCTGCTAGTGGCCATGGGGTCAAATTTCTTAGCTTCTCTGTGCCTCAGCTTCCTCATCTGTAAGTTGGAGCCCGTAATAGTGTCTGCACCTCATGGAAGCAGTTCTGAGGATTTCATGAGATGGTGCATGTGAAGCTTCTGGCAAAGGGCCTGGCACATGATTGTCGTTTTGTGATTTCACTCTGATGTCGTTTAGAGTGGGTAGGGTGGAGGAGGGGTAAGTAATTCAGCCGGAAAAATAGGTGGATGCTGGATCGGAGAGAGACTTCTTTTCCAAGCTAAAAGGTCTATACCGAACTCGGACAGTGGGGAGCCACTGCGGGACACAGAGGGCGGGTGGCTGGGAGGTTCCGGTTGCTGCACCCCAGAACGCAGCTCTGGGGTCACGACTTCTCTGTCTGCAAACTGGTGCCAACACCACCTCCGCCATCCTTCCAACTTGGGCTGTTATGAACTCACAACACCCATGCAACCTGTACTTCTGCAGCACAACATTTAAAATGTGCCGCCCACTTGCTCAGTGGGTTGGCTGTCGGATTTGTGTAGACGACACACTATGGAGAGCTAGGAGTATGCTGTGTGTGTGCACGCAGTGTGAGTGTCTGCCTTGTGACTTGACAAGGAGAATAATGAATCAGTCAGCGAACAAATAAATATTAAAATGCCAACGAGCAAGGCACGCTCCTTACTTAGCAGAGCAAGCACGCCTAAATATTTGCACTTGAGAAAAGAGCCAAAGACAGATGTGCTTCAGGCCTCCCGGGAAGAAGCGGGCCGCGGGAGAGCACATAAATCCACAGGCTGTGGACTGCTCTGCGCCGAGCGTGAAACGGACAGTGTCAGCAGTCGTTCAGAGCTGCCTGAGAGAGACACCGCTCTCTCCTCCCCGGAGGGGAGGGAACGGAAGTGGGGAATTGTGTATTAGCTCACCCACTGGACATTTCTTTCCTGCATCTGATCCATATTCCCAGGTAGTGACCGGGCTTCTTTCTTTTTTTTTAAGTGCTCACCCGAGGATATGTTTATTGATATGAGAGAGAGGGAGGGACAGACATTGATGTGAGAGAGATGTGCCCTGACTGGGGATCGAACCCTCAACCTTTTCATGCATGGGACGAATCTCCGACCGGGCTACACTGGCCAAGCACAAGTGGGTTTCCATCACGCAAAGCGAAGAGCCCAGACTCTTTCCTTAGGGAACTCTTGCCAGGCAGTTGGTGAGCTAACATGGTCCCCAAAGCACATTTTTGTTTAGGTAACTACAGTTTCCCAGGAACTGAGTTCACAGAAGCACACAAAGAAAGCTCATGTTGTCTCGCTGAAGAAGAGCAAACTACTCAAACTTAAATTACTTGTTGAACCCCAGACGGCTGGAGCCCCCTCCCGGAGATTCCGAGTCAGCAGGTCGGGGTGGGCCCGGGGAATTTGAGTTTCTAGCAAGCTCCAGCTGATGCTGACGGTCCAGGCCTCTCACCTCTCGGGAAATACGCTGGCTTCCTCCTCATGGAGTCTTTCCCACAAACTCCATTGTGAGTCAAAAACACAACCCACGTGACTGTCATGTCCTGGCAAAATGACAGTCCGGTTGATTTTAAAGATTCTAATAGCTAAAGAAAGAGCGTTTTTTGTTGTTTTTTTTTTGTGCTGTCAAAATAGAAGTGGCTTCTGACTCCATTCCACAGTAGTTCTACTTGAGGAAAACTCTTGAGTTCTCACGTGAAATAAGATGTATTTAGGCAACTTTTCTTCTAAAAGTCACCCCAATCCTGCACCCATGCTGTCCGGTTCTGCAGCTTTTGCCTCCAGCTGCTTTATGGCCATCACGGAAGCATAAACTCCGCACCATGAAATCCAAACCAACTCTTCCGGTAGATTCTTTTCTTCTTTCCTCACAAACTGATTTGGAATCTGATTAAAATTATACTCATAGGGAAATCAATATTAGAGAAAAATCAATCATTGTTTCGAAACCACGTTCACCCCCCCCCCCGAGAATACTACCCTGGCTCTGCACTGTGTGCATGAGTGTGCATATGAGTGTGTGTATGAGAGTGTGTTTGAGGACAACGTTTAAAAATTTGACTTAACATATTCTATGATCAATAAGCATGTATTGGTTGGGTAGGGTGGTCAATATTTATTACACATGGAAAAAAAAAGTTATTCAAATCAGCAAAAGACTTAGGATCGCTTCACCTGGGCAGGATCCTCTGCTTCTAGGTCACAGGGCATCCAGAACAAAGTCTGAATTTAATGGAAGTATTTCCAAACTGGGTGGGCAGAGAGTTGTGCTTTGTTGGGTATGTGAAAACTGGCCTCCTTCCGGCCATTTGTTTCCGCTTTGACACACTGAAAGTGAGGATGATGACGCAACCCAGATCCACCTTGAAGGCCATTTAGGAACCAGGAGATCTTGTTATGATACCATCCAACTATAACTCGGTCCAGATGGCAAAGGGCCCTCAGGCAGCATTAGGGAGGGCTCTCGCGGTCTCCAGTCCCAATGAACTGATTTAATAAACTCTCATGCATGATAAGAAGCATTCATCTATAAAACTAGGGCAAATGGGATCATAATGAATTTTCCCCAGAAGGTGGAGTTGAGGGCAGGGACATCTGGGTGGGGACAGGAGGGTGGCATCTGCGAGAGTGGCTCTCAGCCACTGCTGCTGCACAGATTTGGTGGTTACGCTCCAGGTAAAAAAAAACTCACATTCGAACAGGTAAAACTGTGAGTGTTTTGGAGGACAGGCTGTATCTTATTCATCCTTCTTATCCCCACTGGGCCTGATGGTGCCCTCCACCCAAGTGGAGCTCAGTTCTCAAATCTGGGAGTTCGAAAGGAGAGGCGTAAGTGTTCCGAAAAGGGATCTTCCCTGGGGAAGTTCTAGGTAAGGGTACAAAGAGAAATAAAGGGAGCTATGAAGGAAGAGGAGGAGGACTCTATAAATAATAATGACAAAGTAGATCAGGGGTTGAAAATGTTATAAAAGCGGCCTGCCTAGATTCTGACCTCTTACATTTTTAGGGAGATGGGCGGGGGGTGGTAGTTATGCTGGCTAGCAGGGCAGGGGGCGTATCTGAATTTACAAAAGATATGAAAGCAAGTGTGTTCCGACTGCTGGCTTCTCTGTGGGACGAGTGTGTGTAGGGGTTTTGGGGGGGAGGTGGAGGTCAGAGAATGCTGTCAACCCTTCCTGACACTCAGTGCCAGTTCTTGCACGTGGTCCCCATTCCACAAGCATAGTTTGAGGTCTTTACCTCTGTCCTGTGCCAATCCTCCCAGCTACACTTTAAGGCAGGCCTGTACTACAATGTAAGAAATAGGTTCAAAGGAGCAAAACGGCTCCCCTAAGGTCTCATAGGAAGCAGCAGCAGAAACGGGATTCAAGCCCGGCTCTGGGTGGAGTTTGTATCCAAACTGCCTGCCTGGAGGCACAAGGCAGGAGGATACATAGGAATCCACAGATCAAACCCAGCCTACTGCATGTAAACTGTGCACAAAACAGACCTCCCACTGCACGTATTTATGGTTGCTTTGGCAAGTTTTATAGAACTCCCTGAAGTCGCTTTTTCCTTGGGCTGCTGTGCTTCAGCCTGCAGAAACATATTTCATTACGTAAAAAAGCACAGGCTATGATTAAGTATATTAAGGGACTATTAAAACTTAAATTAATGGCCTGATAAGTTGTAAAACAACTCAAAACTGTGTAAATTTGTATTCGGGGATTTTCAAAAATCGTAAGTTATTGGCTCAACAGACTGTAACAAGTCTTTTGAAACTGTTCTGCTCTAATATTCAAATCCTTACCGGGAAGTTTATTGATGGGTTGCTGAATACAATGAGCCCCTGGGTAAATTCATGGCAGGCGTGAGCTCTCCGTTAAGAGGACCTGCTGATCGCTCAGCAGACACATCCTGGAAGGCTCAGGGTGGCACTGTGGCCACACGACGTTTAACACCCTTTTCCTTCCCTGTGCGTCCAATTGATCTGGCTTCCAATGGCCACAAAGGCGTTTGCTCCAGTCTCAGGCTGCCCAGAGGTAACGGTTACACCTGACTTACGTGCCCTTGAGTCGGCTCCGACTCCTGGCGACACTATGGATGCGTGGTATCCACAGCATCCTGTCCTCGACAGCCCTGCTCAGCCCCTGCAGACTCACGTCCCTGGCTTCACTCACGGAATCACTCCATCTCCTCTTTGGTCTTCCTTTTTTCCTGCTGTCTTCACTTCACCAGGATTATTGTCTTTTCCCAAAAGAAACCCTGCCTTCTCATATGTGCCTCAGGTAGGACAGCTTCTAGCAAAATGGTCAAGTCCCTCCCATCACTCAGCCGGAGAGTCACAGCCACTTTGAGCTTTACTGTGGTGTTTACAGGTATGACTCCCGGGACCCAAAGAGCTGAAGTGTGCACCCAAGTTCAATCCTCAGATGTTGTGCGTAGCATCTGCCCGTCTTGCCTCCCCCATTGAATGGCTTGCCACCCAAAAGCAAGGAATCGATGAGTCTGCAGTCATGAACTCTTCCAAGAACTGAGGACCCCAGGACTGAACCTCCCCCAGCCATCTTGCCCATAGAAGTAGGTCAAGGCAAAAGAAAGAACAGTTCTAAGCAAAGTGACCCCACTCTCCAAAACACACGCATACACATCTACCTGTCTGTCTGTCTGTCTGTCTATTATCTCTATCATTACAATGAGTAAGAATGTATTTGCAGTGAACCCCAATGCTGTTCTGATCTAGGGCAAAGTCTCCTCAATAGCGCTCGGTTTGAGCTTGGGAAAAAAACTGGGGGTAGAGAGCCTGGGAATACCTTTCCAGATAGCATCAACTCATGCAGGTCTCCTGGGTATCAATATCGTATCTGAAGAAGGAGTTTCCTAAATGTTACTGAAAGGGCCAGACGGGTTGACCTCCGAAGGGCATGCAGTTTGGTATCTCTCCACGGATGCACGTGGGCAGCTGGCTGATGAGTGGGCCAGCACCATCGCCAGGTCCCTGTGTCCCTCGCAGCCAGAACTTGGCCAGGCGGGGCTGTTGACAGAGATGCTCTGCGCCAAGGAAAACGGACGCGGTGAGGCTCGCAGTGAAACCCGAAAACGGCACAGGCCTGAACCACTAATGGCCAAATGGGCCTCACGCTGTCAGCAGCAAGAGGTGATCTGAAATAGCCTCTGGTTTCTCCGTCCATTATTATAGCACAGACGAGGGCAGCAAACCAGATGAGAAATGGCCAGTGAGGCAGGGGGCGGAGGCGGGGGTGGGAGCCGTGAGCTGTATCCATCAAGGACAAAGAGGGGTGGCAGGAGAGAAAGTAGGGATGGCTTTTAGTCTCAGCGTGGGAGGAAGGCGATTCTGAAAGAATCAGCCTGGTCCATGCTGGGCCGATTCCCCACCCCCCCAACCTGCCCTGTGCCCTCCAGATGCTTCGTCTGCCCTTTTTCACCCTACTCAGTGCCCGGGAGGCGGGCCGCTCACCCTCTGGACAGAGGAAGGCGGGTCAGGAGGCCTCAGCGCACGTCCGTCCCTCTGGCTCAGAAACTGCTTCGCTTCTTCCCCTCTGGCCTAGGGGGTGCTGGCACCCTGGGCTACTAGCTGGGGGCTGCTGATCTAGTTTCCTACATGCCACCCATCCTTCCATGAACAGTCCTTTCAACTCTTCTCCAAATCCCGAATTTGGGGATCACACCCTTTCGCATATAGGACCCTGACTGATACACCTGGACGCTCAGGAAGCATCTTTTGCCCTCATCTTTCCCTCAGTGTGCAGGCATTGGCTGCTGGGCGGGGGTTTTGACATTCCATTGGCAAAGGGAAGAACATAAGTGGAGAAGCGAGAAGAGGCCTCTTCGTATTAAATACTGGGGGTGCACGCAGGGGGTTGGCCTGTAGCCAGAGGACGTTCTTTGGCAAAATCAGAGTTCTCTTCCAGCTGTCAGAGCCCTGGAGTCAGGACGGCTGACACAGCCCCTAGCCCCACTGCACAGCTGGGCACCGTGACCGAGCGAGCCGGGGCCCCCGCTCAGTCGCAGCGCCTGCTCGCCGAGCGGGACGAGACACCGCAGTTCTCCCTCGGAGGGAAACTGAGGGAAAATGGGGATAAACATGAATTTTTCTTTGTCCAAAGTTTCCAGGATGCTCTTCCTTTCTGCGGTGGAAAATGGGGCCCTGCCGTCCACACGCGAGTGGCCGTGAAACGCAGCTCACAGAACCAACAGATTTGTTTTTCCCTTTGAATGATGACCAGGTGGCTGGGAGGAAATCACTTGGAGACACAGAGAATACTGTTCATTCAAAAGATTTTTTTAAAAAAAGAAATAGCACAGGAAGAGTTGAGAAAGGCCTTTTCTCCACAGCAATGATTTATTAGACTAAAGCCACAAATTCTAGTAGCATAACCAGAATCTATTATTCCTCAGATCATTAACTCTGTTCTCAGGGCCTATTTAACTCCCTGAAAGTAATTTCATGCTAAAGTTCTGTTTCTATTTCAGTGTTTCTAGCATCATCTCAACAACAGACTCAGAGAGCTGAGTGAAATTTCTGCTTTGCACAGAGACATGGCCACGTCATGAAATACTGTCTTCGGAGGAAGGGCAGCGTGGACCAGCTCCCTGGAGCTTTGGAGCCAGAGGCAGCTCAGTCAGCTCATGTCAGAACAGGCTCCGTTCCAGCCTGTATGCGGCAGGAACCCAGGTTCCTCGCAGGCCCCAGGATCAGGCCCAGCCCGAGAACCTCTGAGCTCTCGCCTGTGAAATCCCTGGTACTCACACCTGTCCTTCTGCATCAGAAATTGGCAAAACCCTGGGGCATTCGCTCCCTGCCACGGTCCACATATTTCATGCTACAGGGGTCCTCTAAACCTGTGTCCACGAGAGCAAAGTGACACAGATTTAAAAATCTGTACAAATCAGATGTGTGTGCCGTAGCTTAGGAAAAAGTGCCAAAGACACTCTGTGAGTCCAGACCCCCATGAGGAAGGACAGCAGAGGCAGGTGGACGCCCACCTCGCTGGCAACGAGTCACACTCACGGTCTGAGGCTCACGGAGCCTCTGTTGTGGGGGGCTGGCTAGTCCCTGGTTCTGGTGTGAGGACGAGCAGTACGTGTGGAAAATCCTCCTCTGCCTCTGGTCTTCTCTAAATCTGCACACGCTGGCCCTATTGCCAAGTGGGAGTTCCCTCATCAAAGTGGAATCAGCGAATCACTGGGCCAGGTCCCATTAGTAGGCGGGAGATGGGGTGGAGCCAACGCATCTGCCCAGAGTCCTGCAAAGCTCTTCCCTGCTCTTGGTCCTGCGGCCCCCTGCGCCCTCTTCCCTCCCTTGGGGGCCTTGGGAGTGCCCTGGCAAACCACTATCAGCAGTTTGAGAGCTTAACTCTGTGGCCCAGCCCAGACAGGACGAATCTGGAGTCAGACCACCTGGGTCCCACCCCTGACATTGTCACATCCTCACCGTGTGCCTACTTCTAGACCAGTGGTGCTCAGCTGGGGACATCTGGCAAAGCCCAGAGACAACATTTGTCACAATTCGGGGGATGCTATCAGCATCTAAAGGGTAGACACCAGGGATGCTGCTCAGCACCCCTACCACCACACAATCAGCTGGGCCACGTGTCAGCAGAGATGCTGTTGAGAACCCTGCTCTAGGTTTCTGTGTTGCAATCTGTAAAATAAGACGTTTGCATTAGATCATTTTAAAAACCATCTTTCGGAGACAAAATTGTGAAATGCAGATGAAGTCTTGGGGCAAGTATGTAATTTTGTACCAAATTTAGCTACGAACCACATCATAAATGGTGTTGAGAAGCAAAAATCAGTCCTGAAAAGGATGCAAGCATAACTAAGGTTGCTCGTGTCAGTAACGACGAGGACATGTGTCCCTGAGGCCACAGCCACCCCCGGTGCTGTAAAGATGTGAGAGCCTGCGCTGCATCAACAACCTCTCCAGCAAGGTGCTCGGTTAGAGGCCGGAAAAATTCCCAGTTCCAAATCCCAGGCTTCCACTCAGGAGAGTCTGGTGGGAAGGGGTGCGTACAAACTCTTCTTTGTCTAAATCATGTTCCAAACTGAAAAAGGCCAGAGGTGATTCGTGTGGAAATGGGTTTTTAGAGGAGCTGCAATGAAGCACCTCCCTCCCGAGCCCTAAAGAAATACCTGCCATGTAATCAATGTAACGAGACAGAAAAGGCCTGGGGAGACCCCAGGGAAACCGACCCGATGGCCAGACATGCAGAGTGCAGGTTCAGAGGTAGCCAGCAGGCTTTTCTGCCTGAGATGTGGGCCAATCAGCTCACGCTGCCTGCTCAGGGCAACTCTCCCCCCGGGCTGTGGCAGAGACAGAGGTTGATGTCCTAGGTCTCTTTGGAGGGCCTTAGAGTTAGCATTTGTCCCTTAAAAAGTCACTAAATTCTCACAAAGACAGCCGATGGCAAATGTGATTACTGAGAGTATAGGGGAACCAAGGACAAAGAAAAAGAAAGAGAGAGAGAGGAACCCAGCAACAATGAGGCCCCCGTGTGGGTGGGTGCCGGCTGGCCCGGGAAAGTGGGGCCCAGTAACGCCAGGTCTGTTTCTCAGGCGGGCCCAGAGCTGGGGACACGCCTGGTGGGCCTCTTCCGCGACAAGCTGTGCTTATGAGTCCCGGAGGCTTTATTTTTATATTTTATTCTCTAATGTTCATATTTGGGGAAAAATGGGGCACATGATAGATAGCCAGATGGACTCTCCAAAAATCAGGGCCTGAGGGGACTGGCTCTAGAAGGTGACTTTCCTGGACATGTGCCAGCAGCAGCCAGTGTAGGGACTGGAGCTCCGTGAAGTCTTGACATCTGTCAAAGTTATGCAAGTGTGTGGGGGGCGGGGAGGGTGCGTAATCTTAAAGAGACCTGGGCATGAGAGCCCCCTTCCTCCCACCCCCCATGCACCCTGCAAGCATGAGGAAGAGACGAGCTAAGTGGCAGAGATGGTTCACACCACAGATTCTCTGCCAACAACTGACTCACTCAACAAGAGTCGTTTAGGGAAAATGTCACACGAATGCAAAATTGACCGCAAGGGTAGCCCCTGTCAATGACTGGTTTCCTCCTAGGAACATTTAGTAAATTATTGTACTCACAGTGCTAATGATATTATAGATTTTAAACCTTCATTTCCCCAACACCCTCAGCCTGTGACAAAGTCTCTGTGACTTGCACAAAGTCACTCAGTGCGAGGGGACAGTGAGAGAAAGCAGGCGCTGTTGAGGTCACTGACTGCCGGACCCTGACTCACCTGGGCATCAGGGTACAGAAAGAGTCCACAGTCATGCTGGCGAGGGAAATCTGACTCCCACCTGGCCGTGCAGAGGCTACTATTTCTGGTTTTACTTT
Organism: Anoura caudifer; assembly: GCA_004027475.1. NCBI lineage: Eukaryota > Metazoa > Chordata > Mammalia > Chiroptera > Phyllostomidae > Anoura > Anoura caudifer. Next base: position 10,346 of record PVKU01004318.1, on the reverse strand, counting down.
ATGCTTTGAAAAACAGACAAGAGAGAGACGCTTCCCCAAAGTTCACTGTTCTATTTTCACCACTCTTTGCAAAGGAGGGTGACAATGACAAGAACGAGGAGAATGCATGTCTGGGACAACAGAGAAGCCCTCTGGCTTCCCTCACACCCACAACACTGGTGGACACAGTAGCTCACCTGGCCGTTGCAACCACGGAAACAGAGGCGAGAGAAACCAATGGCCCTGCCACCAAACAGGAAGGCCATAGCTGGGCCACCAGGCAGCCTTGCCTCCAGTGAGCAGGAAGATCCCCGTCCTGACCTGGGATGGCTGGAGTGAGCCTGCCCAGGCCTCGATGAACACCCCCTGTTCCTGGGCCGCAGGCTCCCTCCCCGGCTGCTCCAGAAGTAACTCCCTGGCCTCAGGAAGGTATTTACATTAAATGGTCTCTAAGAACTATCAAGGTCTGGTCTAAAGCTGGCCCCAAACCAACACCTGTCAATCTTTATTTTCAGGAAGAACTTATAGAAGAAAATGACCTTTCTTTTTCCTTAGCCAATTTTCCACAAGCAAGAGAAAACCTCTGAAAAGGGAAGAGTCAGTGAGGTATTAAAAGAAAAAAACAGCAATAAGATGATACAGAAAGAACTGACTTCAGGGGAAAAATAGCATTCATTCCATACTTTTAAAAACATTGTGGCGTCAGCAAACTCTGGGGCTTTCACGTGAATAGTAAGTATTTTAGTCCTAAACCATGGTTGGGCGTCATCCGGGAAAGCAAAAGGTCGAGGGTTCAATTCCCAGTGAGGGCACACACGCAAGAGGCAGCTGATAGACATTGCTCTCTCACACTGATGTTTCTCTCCCTCTCTTCCCCTCTTTCCAAAAATAAATTTTAACAGATATTTTAAAGAAAGAAAAAAGAAATAAAACCAGCATCTATGAGTCCCACTTGTCATCCCAGGGACAATGGCAAAGCACAGCCCTTTGTCTCCTGTGGCCTTGGGATCTGTTTTGTTCTTGCATCTTATTCTCCGTGCATTTCAGTTGGAAGAGAAAGGTTTTCGTCCTCCTCAGGTACTGGAGAAAATGTCAAGAGCTCTACTGATATGTGTGCTTGCAAGGAATATGACACTACAGAACCGGGAGGAGGCCAGGATGCAATTTTCCCATTTCTGTGTCAGGCAGGCGCCCTTTCAGACAGAGGGGTGGATCCATCTCCTCTCAGCCAACACATTGGAGCCACAAAGGGCCTTCTAACAATGGCCTGCTGGTCACGTGAGCATTTCATAGGGTCACACTAACTAAAAACAAACATGTGACAGATGCACGTGACATGCCCTGAAATAAACTCGGGCGTTAGAATGGGATGAACAGGGGAAGTAAGGATAGTGTTGCTGTGATGAGGTCTTTGGGGGACCAGATGGAACGTTTAGTTTTTAAATTTTTTTTTTAATTTTTTGAGATAAAATTCACTGAACATAAAACATCCCACCTTAATCATTTGAACAAGTACAAATCAGTGGGTTTTTTAAAAGTTATGCTTACCGTGTCATACAACAATCACCACTACCTCATTCCAGAACATTCCCATCGCCCCAAAAGAAACCCTGCGCCTGTTATCAGGGACCCCCAAGTATCCCTCCCCTGGCCTTTGGGAACCATCAATCCACTCTGTCTCTACGGTGACACCTGAGAATGAAGGTGGAGAGGCACTTCCAATGGCCGCCTCAGCGACATGTCCATCTGTCCTGGGAACAGTGATGGGCACAGAGGAGCCCGGGGGCGGCTCCCTTGAGGGTTTGGGCCAGTGGGAGGGTCCTCCACGTGCTGAGTGACAGCTGCAGTGCCAGTATGTCAAAGTACATGCCTGCAAACACTTGGCGGGGGGACAAAGAAGTATGACTGGCCCCCTTTTTCAGGGCCACATCCTCAAACCAGTCACACCAGATCAGCAGCAGCTCTGTTCCCACGAAAGGCCAGCAGGTAACTGATGAACCCCCAGACCCTCAACACCCTCAGTGTCTGAAACACAAAAACATCATCTCTCTCCATCTGTCTCCAAAAGTGATCACTGCCAGGGGAGCCATCGCCTAGTGTAAAAGGGAAATACAGAACATTCTGGGACAAATGGTGACAGGTAAATAAATCCTGCCTGCCCACGGGCAAAGCCCTCCTGTAGGAAGGGAGTGAGAGCCAGCCCTGACTATTGGAGCAGATACATAGGCCCCTGGTCTTGCAGCCTTTTCAAATCGAGGTCATAAGATCTGGGTCTCGTGCGCATTCACCACACTCATCATACTTAGCAGCAGATAAAGGCTATTCCCCGAGGATGCTGTCCTAACAGAATCCTCTGTTGCTGAAGCCAGGGGCAGGCTCATCTTGTCTCAATCAAGGCGGCCACGTAGGAGAACCAGCCACGCAGACCTGTCATTTGGATGATTAGCCCTTCGGTGGTAGGCACTTCTTTGAAGGCTGCCTCTTCCAAGAAACTGATTTCTCACCAGGAAATAATTTCCTTGCAGCTATCAAGGGCAGAGAGGGATGAACATCCTTATAGAGCATCATCCTGAGGCTCACAAAGGAATCTGTGAAAACATACTGAAGATACCCAGTAAAACACAGCCAAAGACAGATCCCAAGCCTCTGAGAGGCAGAAGGGGCCACGAGACAGAATCCACTGTCCAGACAGAGAGCTTGTGAGGACTCCTCTCCTGAGCTTCTGCCTGTTTTCTCTTTTTCAAGAGAAAGGCTTAATGAATTCTGTTACCTAAGTGTTTATAGAGCCTAACAAAAGAAAAGTGAAAGCTAATAAATAAGCACCTCCCAAGAAAAGGCAATTGGTATGGGATTTCAGAACAGTCCGCACCGCATGACCCCTGACCACTTTGTCACCTGTGAAGGAACAGGAGAGCGGGGTGGGGGACAAAGAAGCTCTTGGCTCTCGAAGTCTGACTTATCTGCTCCTTGATCTAGGGATCAAAGAGCGTTTCGTAACTGGGGAGCTCTCCCAGAGTCCAATGTTTGGAAGCCATGCAGTGTTGCATATAAACACAGGAGGGGTTTGGGAGCAGAGGCCCCAGATTCAGTCCCAGCACCATTACCTCCCACCCCTGGGCACATCACTCACGTCAAGGGACATGACCCCTGCAGTACCAGGGAGTAAGTCCAGGGCTTTCCACATACGGGGTTCTTACTTCTTATGTTACTGAATACTGAATGCATGGACGACAGTTCTCTGCTGTTGGGAGACTTGCAACCTGAATGGAGAAGACGGTACTGACAGAAACAAAGTATGATAGAATGCAATTTTGTCATTTCATGCAATGAAAATGTGGATTGTAGAGCAGGCAGTATTATCATTCTAATGACCTATTTTAAATTATTAGGACAGATTGAAAAATATTAGACGTAACTAAGAGAGGCTAACTATTACTTATAATGAGATTTGGTGACATCTGCAAAGTAACGTGAACATGATGTATTATGAATAATGGGCCCTAATGGCCAGCTTGCAGCTAGGACAGGGAGTCCTCATTCTGAGAAAACAAGACCATTTCGGTTTGAGCGTTTGCTGACCTCGATGACCACTCTGTACTGATAGAGAAACACAGATGCACACAACCACGCACCTACCTACACCCAGGCCCATATTCCGAAGGTCAGTACCGAGAACTGAGGTGCGCAGGGGCACAAGTATGCGCCCCTCTGACAAGCCTTTCCTGTCACAAGCATCCCAGTGCCACCCCTCCACTCTGCCCCTGGCCCACTGGGGTTGCCAAATGTGTGGAACACATGGGGCTTCATGTTCTGAAGATCCAGAAACTCAGGCAAGGTGTCGAGGAGGAGGCAAGGCTGGCGTCTGGAAGGTAGTGTAGGAAGCCAATACGGATGCGGAGGGAAGGAAACACGCACCATGCCAAAGGGAAAAAGTAACAGCACTTGGTGGTGGGCTGAATGTGGGGTGAGGAGAAGAAACACAGAAATGAGGCTCCTGTTTCAAATCTGGTGGCACCATCACCCGACATCCTTGAATTCCAGTTTTGTCATCTGTAAAGTGGCACTTGAAAGCCTCTGTCCCTACCGCACTCATAGATTTGCCTCAAAGAAAGATCATATGAAAAAAATGTGCTCAGAAAAAGATAAAAGGAACTATTGATTATTCGAAAAGTCCCTAGCTGGATTCTTCCATTCTGTTACGTTAAGGGGACAGTTTCCTGAAGGCCCAGTGGGGTACTCTGGAAGACACTTGATTTGCCTGCAGTGGGGCACAGGACACAAGAGAAAGAAGGAGAATGCAAGTGGTCACGTGCTCCATCCTCCAGCACCCAGACCAGCATCCAACCAACTTCCGGGGTGAGGATCTGAGCTTTCATTGATTATAAGGAACATTCTTCTTCAAAACCAACCAAACTCTCTTGATATACCTCAACCAACTTCTCATCCCAGTCCAGGGGACATGGGACAGAACAAGTCACCTTCCTCATCTTACACTTGGCCAGAGTTGTACCCCTGCCTGGCAGAGAATGCAAATCACAGAACTTGATCTCCAGCTTTAAAACCATCTGCACCACGCTCCCCTTGTCTCTACTCTGGTTCAGCTCCATGCGAAAGTGTACCATGGATGGAGGGTGTTAAAATCCTCGGAGTTCGTGGAACTCTTGGGATTGTTTATTAGTTCCCATGTCCTTGACCCTTACTATGACAATGAGTGATGAGTCAGAACAGGCAAGAGAACTCATAAATTAAACCAATTCTCCATGACCTCAGTTGCTTTTAAGAACTCCCTCAGGGAGCTCTGTGACCCCAAAGGCCAGAGTATGGTGTCACTGGTCCAGACCAGCAGCTACCCAAACACTCCCTGTTCCTGCTGATGCCCCTGCACAGAGCAAGGGAAAAGCCTCAAGCTTTATGTGACGTTTCATGTGCCTTTCATGCCTCTTATACAATACAAGCCTTTGAGAGCCTCTTTCCCTTTTTAATCCCAACCCAGGCCTGAAGCTGGACGAAAAATCTGGAACAGGGAATGATGACAAAGAACAGAGACAATGACATGCTCCCCACAAACCTGCCCTACTGGCACCCTTAGCATTTAAAGGAAGAGCAGTTTTGTCCTGAGATCCAGCTGCACAACACCCCCAGAACTGCAGAGGTCAGCGAATGGGAACCGTTCAGCAAATAAGACGGTTTATCAGAGATTTCCAGGGGGAACCACTGAATTATTGGTACCATTCGAAGAATGCGAGAAAGCCCTCCCAATCAAGCCCGTGTGAAGGACAGCTTGTGTTCCTGCCCCTGGTCATCCCTGCACACCACTGAAGGCCGCAGGAAACCCAGCTTTGGTCGGGGTGGGGTGGGTCACTTCAAGCCACTGTCTTTCTCCCATGGACCCACTCAGCAGCGCCTGGGGATGGGAGGAGGGAGGCACTCCGAGTGGGAGCGGTCGCTGGAGGAGGCAAGTCGGCCGTGTTGGCTCCTGAAAAGCCACAAGGAGTGACTCCGGTGGATGCTCCTTGTAAGGAAAGCTCTTCCACGATGGAATAAATCTCAGCAGGAGGAAGAGAGCTGCCACGTCGCCTAACCAGCAGCATCTGGAATATCTCTGGGGAAATGCTAATTGCTGGCCTTTCTGGGTCTGGTCTGCAGAGACAATAAACGTTGACTGTGTCCCGAGACAGGAGCCACCTGATTAATCACCAGTTGCTACTTCTGACCCTTTGCCCTGGCAGGGGGGTGGCGGGTGGGGCTGTCCACGCGGGAAACGCAGTGGACAGATGGGAATGTGCGTGCTGCCGATCTAAGTTTGACCCTGTGCTCTTGGCTACAGACGGGAGGGTTAGAAATCAGGGTGTTGCAGCTGAACACTTTGGAGGAAGGGAAGGAAGAGGAGGAAATAACTTTTGCCCTTAACTTCTTTTTTTCTCCTTTTTTAAAAATGTCAGTATCAGCAACTGCTCTGGAATTTGTATTGCCTTCATGCATTCACTCTTTCATTCATACTTTACTTTATTCCAGAAAACATTTAGTACAGGGAGCACAATTATCACTTAACTTGCCATCAACTCTCAGGACCCTGAATAAATGTAAAATTAATTAACTCTTGGGACCTATTTTTGGGTAGGAGCTGGTACCCGGATGAGACAGAAAGCAGGTAAAGGCTGAACCAAAGAGAAGCACCACAACCAAACGTAACTGTTTTGTGTCTGGCTGGTGGTGGCTGTGATTGTGGAAAGGGCTCACCGAGCTCTCGTGGGAAATAGAAATGTTATCTCCATGAATTAACTGTGAGTGTCTTCGAAGCAGGGCCCCATCGGCAAATGAAGTTGCCTTTGTTCCGTGTTGATATATTTCAGAGGTTGAAGAATGGCTGGCAGTGCTGATGCCGCGCCCTTCATTTCTCACTGAACGAGAACACACGTACAAGGAGCACTGTCCAAGTGACGGGCAAGAACCCGTCAGAACCCTAGAATTTAAAGGGTGCTAGGCGCCCTCCAATAGCTACAGCCTCCTGACAGAGACCCCTGAATTAGTACAGCCTTTCACTGCCGTGAACTCCGAAACAGCTGTGGGAATCCAAGTTCTGTGCTTTATAATATCATTCTGGAGAGGAGACGAGTCCCTGCAATCGGTGACATCTGCTGTGACAGGGGGATGTGTATGTCTGGGTTTCGGGGGGGGAAGCCTTTGTTAACACCTGATAGGAAGATGCCCAGCAGTGGCAGCCCTTTCCCTGCAGACAGCCCTCAACCCAGAGCTCTCACATAGGTGACTCAGGCCCCTCTGCACAGCAGGTGACACTCACAAGGGGGAGGGGAAGCCACTCCGGCATCCTGATGGGTGCAGGATGGGTGAGGGTGACCATGGCACGGCTTCTGCCCCAGGAGTGTCAGCAGCAGCAGAGACAGGGGCCAGAAAGCAGACCTGCCTGGGGCTGAGACCAGGAGAAAGATCAGGGACACTGAGGCTTCTGGGGGATTCTGAGACTTCCCTGCGGCTGCAAGGCAGGGGAGGCGGCCTTTGGGAGTAGGAGGGACGTGGGGAGTCTGGACCATGCAGAGCCCAGCATGACCCGCTTAGCTATTCAACGTAACCCAGCTGCTCAGAGTGATGAAAACAGCATCTGCACTTTGGGGACATGACTCTGGCTGCTGGGAGGACACTTTGAAGAAGGAGCAGAAACAGGGGGGCACCAACGGGAAGATGAAACAGGAACCCATGACCAAGTCCCCATGAAGGACACTGTGGGATTCGGGGGCGCCTTCAGAAAGACATGCCATGTGGCGTATAATGCGAGGCATCTGATTGTGCCGATTTCCACTCTTAATAGATTCCTTTTGGCGTCACCTGCCAACGGGTGCCCAGTCACCCCAGACACACGGGGTGCCCGTTCCTGTGTGGGGAGCAGGGTGGCAGCAGGACTCGGAGACGATGAGGCTTCCAAACTGTCCTGAGGGGTTAGTTCTCTGTCTGACAGGGATGCTGGATAAATAATGGCACCGCCATGCAATGAGTGCATTTGAGGGGCTCGAGGGGCATGGAGGAGGGCACTCCATGGGGCCTCTCAAGGACTGCCCCTAGAGCGAGGGGCTGGTCAGGTGGGGAGCAGACAGGGTGAAGGCGATGGGGGCTCAGCCAGGTGCAGACAGGGAGACTCAGTCACCATGTTCACAGGTGGGAAGTTAACTGCTCACAAAAGGACCCCCCGGGCTCAGCATTCGCAGACACGGGGGACAGAGCCTCAGGTCCCAAGGCCTGCCAAGCTTTCATGGTGAGACTCTGCCAACATGGCAGGGCCAACTGTGAGATTTCTGGGAAAATTTCCCCCTGAAGGTCCCCTTTGAAGCAACATGAGGGTCTTCCTAAGAGTACACCCTAAGAAGTGCCACTTTTTGACACCTGGTTATGTGTTTTGAAGAGTCTGTTCTATTAAATGAAAAAGGCAAGTCAGTCACAACCACGTTAGCCTTCCTGCTGCTGCCCCCACTCCCCACGCCTGGCCCTGTCCAGTCTTGGGACTTCGCCTTGGACGTGGCTGTGAGCACAGCTGGGCAGTGGTTTCAGAGCCAAGTCTGGCACAGGAAACAGAGAGAGCCTGGAGGACCAGTCACAAGTCTGACCCGGCCCCTCCTGAGGCTGCCCCTGGGGCTGTGCCCCGGTGGAGAACGTGGGCGCAGCCTCCCCGGGGGACAGCCCCTGGGGGTGGCACGGCCCATGCAGCAGGACCACCAGGCTGCAGGAAGCCAGACAGGCCCTCCTGTCCCTGCTGCGTCCCTGCACAATGAGGAGACTTGGGCTTCTGTTGCCCTGTGAGGATCAGGGGGAGTAACGAAGCTACTCTCAAACCCAAAGGGACCTTACAGGGGAAGGGTCGGCGGGACCCCACGGACATGCTACTGTCCAAGTCCAATCATTGGTGGCTCAGGAGCCATGAGCTGAGCTTTGATTGACTAGTTTAACTTCTGGCCGGTGACTCTCTGGGCCTCAGTTTCGTCATTGGTAAAATAGGGACTTCAAGGAGTTAATGCACGTAAATGGCTATGTACGTAAGGGAGTGAATGTACGTGTTATGGACTGAATGTCTGTGTCCGTCCCAAAATTCCTATGTTGAAACCTAGTCCCTAGTGTGACGGTATCTGGAGGTGCAGCCTTTGGGAGGTGATCAGGTCATGAGGGCAGGGACCCCATGAGTGGCGTTAGTGCCTTTGTACCAGAGGCCCCGCAGAGCTCCCTCAGCCTTCCCACCACATGAGGACACAGGAAAAAGCAAGCTTCCTGGTTCGCAGGAAGTGGGACCCCATGAGACGCCAGATCTGCAGGCCCCTTGGTCTGGGACGGCCAGCCTCCAGAACCGTGGGAAACGCATGCTTGTTGTTTAAGCCCCCGCCCATGGCGCTCTGTCGTAGCTGCCTGAGTGGACTGAGACAGTCTGCGCACCTATGGACTATGTAAATGAGCTCATGCATGTAAAGCACTTAGAGGAGCATTCACAACAATCTGTGCTAACTACTCTTATTAGCTGCTGTTATTATTGCATCAGAAGTGCAATAATAATGAGGGGAATGCTATCCCCCCGTTAGCTGGGATTCAAGGAACAATGCTAAATCTGAATTTCAGAGAATGGGTCACAGGGTTCTCCCCACAGAACGAGGCTCCGTGACCCCACGGGTTCTAAAACCCGTTCACTAACCAGGTTCACCTGTACGGACAGCACCACCTTCCCCGTTTTGGGTTTGCTCTCCCCCCAGGAGGGGAAGCTGAACGCACCAGACAGCTGCCCCTGCATCTGCAGCTGCCCAGGCTGTGCCCCAAATGGCCAGCTCTCATCTTCCGCCACCTACTGATGTCCATTGTGCCTGCACCATTGCAGTCTTGTTATTCATTAGCCAAACTCCAGTTGGGAAGCGCTTGTGCTACTGGGTTTCACCGCCTCCTGTCTGCCCCTTGTGATAAACAGCCACCCAGGAGCCAAGAAGGTCCCAGCTCCCAGGGCACCCAGAGGCCAGCCTGGGGACAGCACCCACCCCTCTCCAAAGTGCTTTGGTTTCTCCTAAAGGGCTGGGGCCACCCTCTGTCATCTGCACAGGCTGCTATCAGCCAGGCCTCTCCCAGGACTAGACAGATGTGACCTTCATCGCACCTGAGCACCCTTAAGGGCTGTGACATTGAAGGTGAGACCCCAGAGTCTGGAATTCTCTCCAGGGTACAGGGGAGTCTAGGAGAGGCTACCTGGGTGGAGACAGGGTCTACGCTGGTCACCACCCTCTGAAGAAAACCCTGGGGGACAGGGAACGAGGGTGTGGCATGGGGGTGGGGAGCTGGCAGCTGGAGGTGAGAACGCCTTCAGGGGAGACAGCCCAGCTGACAGCCCGGGGAACAACTTGAGATCCACCTGTCAGATTTCCCAGGGTGGGGAGAGACTGACAGGTTGACAGGCCTGCATTTCCCCCTCCCCCCAGAAACGGGATGGTCTCGAGAGCTTCACGGAGTGAGTGGCATGTTTCAAAACTCTGCACCCTGTGAAAGCAGCACAAAACCCAAGTTCCCTCTCTGTCGTTCTCCTAAGGACAAACTGTATCCCTGGCCAGGTAGCTCAGCTGGTTAGAGCATTCACCAAGGCTGCGGATTCAATCCCCAGTCAGGGCACAGACAAGAACTGACCACTGAATGCATCAATGAGTGAACAGCAACAAATTGATCTCTCGCTCTAATCAATAAATATTTTTTAAACTATAAGAAAGTGAATTAGCATCCAGTGATCTCTGGATTTTAAAACAATTATCATGACAGATATAAAATGAAGTTAATATCCTAAGCTACACTTTTCTTCCACAGGAAAGTGAAAACAGCAAGTTGTGTGCAGCGTCGCA